>CAUYQV010142424.1:0-44437 GCA_963574575.1 Galagoides demidoff
GTTCTCAATAATCACTTCTCAACAATTATTTGTTATTATTACAGTTTAACATTATAAAATTAACAAAAATAATATAAAACTCATATTCTGGCAAAATAGCCACATGGCAGCCGAAAACCATATATTCCCTTCTTGTTCTCCTGCCCGTTCGTGCATTCTTTCCAAAAATCGGGACTTTTTTAAAACGCCGCGGGACAAATTGTTGAAAAGCAGGACGTCTGGTCACCCTAAGTAAACAATGAAATTTAACAAAAAAAAAAAAGATCAGATTTGCCTTTTTTTCCACCTCTCAGTTCCTTCCCATAGTCTGTGTATTTTGAAACTCTGATCAAAAACAGATGATAAGGAACAGAGTTCAAGGTTAGTCTGCGCAGAGGAGGAGGAAGTAGGGAGGTAAGAAAACTCCTGGAGGCGGGGAGGAGGCCTGTCAAGGAAGCCTTAGAACTTGCCCAGGTGGGGAAAGACACGGGCTGCAGGGAGAGAGGGACAGAAGGCGTGAACGTCTGCTAAGCACAGACACCGGCTATGACGTGCAGAGGAAGTCCTCCCTGCGACTCCCTCCCCTCTCCTCCCTGCGGGTCCCTCCCCTCTCCTTTCTTGTTATTCTCCACTGGGCCCTTGCGGAGCATCTGGAGCGCCCCGGATCGAGGGCGCCCTCTCCAGGACGGGCTGCCCAGGGCTCCCCCATGGCTATTCTCTGCCCACCTTGCCTTGCTGTCTTCCAAATGGCATTAGATTGCGCACCAACACTTCTCTACCAGCTGCGCGTTTACCTGGAGAAGAATCCAATCAATTCGCACCAGTTAAAGCTGAGTGGGTCAGTCCGTGAGGCTGCGCCTTTTAACAGGCTTGACTGTGACCCACAGGGTTGTTAAAGGTGGGAAGGGCCTTAAAAGTGTCAGGAATTGAAACTCAACCTACCCTCTTCCCTCCCTCCGCGCCTCGTTTACATGAGACATTAGCCATGCAGTGTGGATGCCATGTACGCCAGCCCATCTTGACCCCAGCACATGAGACCTGTGTTATAGCTATTTTTGCAGCAAGAGCACCCTAAAACATGCTCTGCAGGCTCCCGTGAGAAAGCAAATGGCTGTATCCTTAGCTCTGGATTTAAATACTTGCAAATAAAATCGGCAAGTCCACCATTACATTAAATATATCAAAATTTAGGCCAAGCGTGGTGGCTCACACCTGTAATCCTAACACTCTGGGAGGCCCAGGCAGGTGGATTGCCTGAGCTCAACAGTTCAACAAGAGTGAGACCCCGTGCCTAAAAAATAGTCGGGCATTGTAGTGAGTGCCTGTAGTCCCAGCCACCCGGGAGGCTGAGGCAGGATCACTTGAGCCCAAGAGTTTGAGGTTGCCGTGAGCTATGATGCCACAGTGCTCTACTCAGGGTGACAGAGTGAGACACTTTCTCAAAAAAAAAACAAAAAACAAACAAAAAAAATTGGGTGGCACTTGTGGCTCAAAAGGGTAGGGCATTGGCCCCATATGCCCAAGGTGGCAAGTTCATACCCAGCCCCGGCAAAAATAATAATAACAATTAAGATTTTTGTGGGGTGGGTAAAAGTTAAACAATCCATCTTCACATATTTACTATATTCCAAGTTTTCAAAGTGCTTCCCGTTTACCAAACTTCCTTGTCTCTGCACACAGTCCTGTGGGGTCAAAGAGGTTGGAGAGCTCAGAACAGGAGGTGGTGGGTTTTGCCGGAAGGGGAATCCCACCTCTTTCACTTCCAGTGTGTGTTCTCCAACAATGTGTATAACTCATCTATTATTCAGTCTTTGAGGCCTCAAAATTCCTCAAAGAAATACTTACTAATACATGAGGGAAAAACATATCCTTAATTGAAATCCTTACAAGTTACATGAACTATAATTTTTAAAGGAATAAATGATTGAGTCTTACAAGGGGACAAGTGAATCTTTCTAAAAGTAGAATATAAACATCTTAACACAATAACTAAGAAAATGACATGAAGGCTATGTTGACACATTTGATGAAAATATTTCAAATTGTATATGAAAACACCACACTGTACCCCATAATTGCATTAATGTACACAGCTATCATTTAATTTAAAAAAAACTTCTTGATATAAATAAATTTAAAAACAAATATCTAAAAAAAAATAATAAGAAAACCCCCCAAAGGAAGCATTTAATTCAAAAACATAGTTCAATGATCTTCAGTGGGTTTATACCCATGAGAAAAACAGGATGTCACAGAAGGGGCCCCGAGACTGTCAACGCATCCACAGAACAGAATCTGCTCTGAGTGAGACTCCTAGATGTTCACGGCAAAGTCCTGATGGTTTTCGTGACACTGTTGTTGAACTGCTACTGGTGGTTTCTTACTCAAGATGTTAATCGCTTGAAACGTTTCCAATCAACTGAGAGGTTACATAAACACTTTTGAGCACGTGAGCATCTGATACTTAACTTCTCTTCATTTATTCCATTATTGAGGGGACTTTATAAAACAGTTAACAATCCTGTCTATGAAGTTGACCCTAGGATGAAACAAATGCTCCAAAATCACTTTACACATCCACATAGGAAATAAAGCATATTTATTGAAATAGTGATCTTTGTAGACACTATATTTTGAATTGAGAACATTCAGATATAGCAAATAACCTGTGTCTATAATTGAGCTTAGTTGCTGGATGGCTGAAACTTAAATCAGTAAGTTGCAAATTTACACTTTAGAATTTTTCAGTCAAGCAAGAGAGTAAACTCATCCAGCTCTGAATTGTTTTTTTCCCTCCTCTAGGGTGGCGGGTCATGGTGAGTACAGGACAGTTTCTGTGTTAAGTTGACAGGTGGCCTCAGCACAATCACCCCTCCCTCAGGCATGACACCGGTGTGCTGTGCCCACCTGCCCTGCAGCCAAATAGCCTGATCCACTTCCTCCCTAGCATTCCTGGTCACCACTGAGAGAACTCTGCCCCGACCACTGACGTCAGTGTAAATTCTGCTCCTTCCCAAGGACCAAGTATTTCCATATCTTGATTACACTGGGGCCTTACAGCCCAGTCACCCTCAGGGCTCATGTTCATTTTCCTAGGTCCCCAGAAAGAGGTCAGTGCCGTCTGCAGGCTCACATTCTGAGAGGTGGGCGTGGAGCAGGTTGAATTGCATTGTCTGTCTCAGGGCCTGACCCCAGGAACCTCCAAGTCTTATTCTCTTGCATCCATTGAAATGCCCCACCCCACACACTCTCTCTCCCCTGGTACTGAGAGTTTCCATCTAATCCATCAGATGTGGTTTGTAACAAAGTTATTTCCCTGATCTCATCCACAGGTGATGGTTTCAACACACAATACCTGCTAATAAAACAGTCACGGTCTGAACCGTTTATACCATAGTCAAAGTGCATTCAAGCAAGCATCTGGTGAGTTTTGCCATCAGCCGTGAAAACTGATGCACGACGTGGCTAATTGCCTTTATATTTGTCTGAAAGCAAAAGTCATCACCTCAGTAAATTTCATCAGATTCAACTTACCTAGGTAAAATATAAATACTATTTTTCTCTCTTTTAGCACACAATGGCTCATTCACGGTATTTCTTCAATAGATGATTGCTAGTTGATCCCTTTGTCTTAAAGAAATTCTTGCCAAATAATTTATCTTGGTCTTCTATTCAGAACCTGAACAAAAAAATACATTAATTGTCAATAGTGTCCCCAATGCATCTAGTTAGGGGTTACATAAGATCCAAAATAGCTCAGTCCCCCAGGTAAACAGTGGTGATTAGATGTATGCTTATTTTTGTGTAGATCTAGTATCAAAATGTAAGACTGGGCATTTCCAAAAATGCCCAGGTGTTTCCAAAACAGGTAGCTGGAAAGGCAAAGGTTCTGCTATGACCCTAAAATTAGAGTTCCTTTAGGAGCACCTTTTTTTTTTTTTTTTGTCATGTCACTCAAGTGCAAGCTACTCTGCCATGCTTCTCACACAGCCAGAAATTATGGGCATCACAAACGGGAGGGAACCGGATGCCAGACGAGGCACGTATGCCCATTTCCCCACTCACGGTGGTCTTAGGAGATGCAATTTTTCATTAGCTGTTAAAGGGCCCTGGGAACCTCTCAAGTCAATATTTTTGTTTCCTGTTTTCACCTGCCAGCAGTGAATATTTTTCTCCATTTTCTGAACATATGACTAAATTTAACACCGGAGTTATGACAAGATGCGTAGGAAGCTGCCCCGGCCAAATGAACTGGGAAACTTGAGCAACGCAAAATATGCTTTCTCGTTTGGAAGGAAGTCTTGACGCTCTAAAGATCTTCATCATGCCCTAATTAATTTATTGTGCTGCTACAATTAGAATAGAAAAAAAAATTCAAAACACCTACAAAGTTAAAAAAAAAAAAAACTAAGGGTTTCAATCCTGTATTATAAGGATGAGGGAAAACTTTTATGCATTTATTTTAATAAATAAACCATTAAAACATCTGTGTTATCAACCACTTTTTACTTTAGCTTCCTAAAAACAACATGTGAGCCTGTCAGCTAAATTGTAAACAAAACATGTTTGAGTTTCGCACTCCTAAAATTCATTTTTATACAAAGAATCTTTGAAAATGTTACTGTTCATTTTAGCATCTATTTATGACCTAAAACGTAATTAACCTCGGGAAGGGATAGTAAGCCGTCACACACACATTCTCTCAGCAAACCATTTTCAATCAAGTCAGCAACACACAGCTTTTTTTAATGTGAAAATGAAACTTTGCTAACCTAACAAAGACATGGAATTTATTAGTTTTCAGAATTTTTTTGCACGTCTATTTTTATTTTTTCAAACAAATAGATTTCATAAAACACATAGATAAAATGTAAGGGAGCAATGTGCTCCTTTTTGTTTAATTTATTAGAATATTAACCAAAAAATGTCCCTGCTATGGGCGGAAAACCCAGATGGTAGGATTATAACCGCTATAAGAGTAATTAGGTCTTCTTTTGAATGCTTTTTAAAATATGCAGGATGTGAATGAGCCTGATCCCCAGCCAGAGTAATCTGGGAGAAGAGAATTAAAGATATGCAGCTGGGTCAAGGGAGCAGGAGGGTGGGAGAGTAACGCATGAGAGCTCCCCGGGGCCGTCCAGCACGATGGCAGGGAAGGAGAGATGAGAGCACCTTGCCAGCTGTAGAGCAGTTGACGTGCAGTCACTGGGGCAAACAGTTCTTCCATTCCCAAGGTCGGCAAGCGTCAAGGGTTCTAATGCCCATGAGTTGTAATGGGCTGTCTTCAATTGCTCACTTCACTGGACTGGATTCCCATCCACACCTGTCATAAGGGGGTGTGTGTGCATGTGTGTTTGCACTTTGCTTAAACTTGACTCTTTTTAAAGAACAATAGAAGACACTTTGATCTGGCTCTGCATGTGGCCATTTATGTATCTGAAAGACTTTCTCACAGTAGCAGAAGACTGAGAAATTACCCAGATAATGCAGTATTTTAGAGCATTGAAAAAGGTTTCTATTTAGTCCATTTACAAATACCACCCATGTCTATAATGGATGCACATTCATAAAAGGCTCTCACTACTACTGATAAAGTGTCTCCACCTTCACAATAATAATTAGCTGATGTGTATTAAGCACTACGCACTGTGCCGCATGGCTCTAAATGCCTCCTGTGTCTAGGCTCTTCCTCCCGACCATAACCCCAGAGGCTTATCCTCTCCTGTTACTGTTTCCACAGAGCACAGATCTCCATCAAGGGCAGCCAGCGTGCAATTCCAAGCAGCCCGACCCTGGAGTGTACACTCTTACCACAATACAATGTAACATTGCATTTGATCTAGTTATATAGGTCCTATAATGTCAATTTTTTAGAAGAGTAAATTGAGGCTCAGTGGGGTTAAATGCCTGCCATACTTCCTGTGCAAACATGTCTGAGATATTGTGAGCTAATTATAATCTTTCTGATTCCAAAGTCCATGCTCATAACCACTTAATGAGCTGATAAAACCATTACAGCCTCTTAAATACAAGGCCACCATGTAAGGTGGAGAAGTTAGCATGGTCAAGTGAACACGTTATACTAGTGGGCCGACCCACCCCACCTCACTTGGGTGCTGGAGCCTACGAAGGACCTGGATCTCCACAACACCAATCACTCCGCTGCTCAGAGCTTCTATTGTCAACACTAGCGATGGCCTTTGATTTCCTGATCGTTCCTCATAGCAGTTTTTCTGTCTCCAGGGCTGGTCACAATGCTAGCCAGAAGCAAATTCAACCCAGAGACTCAAAACCGGATTCACAAGGGAAACTGCCTGAAAACTGAGTGAGGGATGTGTCTCCACGGAGCGCTTTGAAGCTGAGTGAGGGATGTGTCTCCACGGAGCGCTTTGATCCTGGGAGAGGGAACTCATTGCACAAAGAGAGGAGCAGACCCAGACAGACGCCTTTGCTGCTCACGGTTGTTTCCTTCTAGATCATTCTGGATTTCAGCATGGCTGGTTCCCGCTGAGCTTCAAGGGGCCAGCCCTCTGTCCCAGCATGGAAGAGTCAGAGAATCTTGAACTCCAACATGAAAGGTAAGCAGCAGGCCACAGTGTCTGCGGCCCAGGCCTGCTGGGAGCCCCAGCGAGTTCAGACACCACGTGCGCCCTGCTAATCCATCTGCTTCACTGGACAAGGCCAAACAAAATAGTGAAAATAAATGGCGAGCGGAGTCTTTTGCTCTGGCCTTGAAGAACACGCTGACTTTGCCTTGAGTGTTTTTCTGTAAATCACATGGAATTTTAGTAGCTTGATTTAAAGGACAAGAGCCCAATCCATTCGAAGCGTTTTAAAGGGAAGGGGGAGAAAGTGCCGAGGCTGCATCTGATAAGCAGGATAATCACCTTATACGTATCCTCCCATTCACCAATGTTACTGCACAAAGCAAAACTTGAAATTCAGTGAAACCATGGAAACGTTCAGCTTAGCCACGGGGGAGTCTGAGCCAAAAGCAGTCACACTTTACCAGACTGCCACAAAAGTCTCCGCATTATCAGACTGAGTTGGGTCTCGTTCACTCAAGCAAAGGTCAAAACAGAAAATTTAGATGAAAATTTCGTTGTGATAGGAAGCCTCCATGATCTCTGAAAGGTCATGCCAACTTACTTGTGCTTTATTTAATTTCTACCTTACCTTCAGACCACCTGTTGAGACTAAGATATCTCTCAAGTTGACACGTTCATTAACATAGTCACGTGTTGGTTGACGACCGAGACACGTGGTAAGAAATGTACCTTCAGGCAGTTTTGTCACCAAGGGCACTCACGCAGACCTGGACAGTAGAGCCTGCCACACACCTAGGGTGTGCAGTGTAGCTACAAACCTATACGGCAGGTGGCTCTACTGAAAACTGTAGGCAGTTATAACACAGTAGTTGAATATTTGTATCTCTAAACATATCTAAGCGTAGAAAAGGTCATACTATGATGTCACCACCTTACCAGGTGACAAGAACTTTTCAGCTCCATTATAATCCTGTGTTATGACTGTCATACCAGTGGTGAGTCATAGTTGATGTTCAGAGACCAGACATTAGCCCTGGTCCATCTCCACTTTGACGACCTCATCATGCCTGACATTTGGGATGAGGTAAATTGGCTCTGGGGGATTATCCTGTGAATCATCAGACATTTAGCACCCTCCTCCCCATTTGTGAAAGCCCAAAATGTCCTCAGATATTGTCAGATGCCCCTGAAGTCTGAGTCAAAGTCACCTTTGGTTGACAGTCACTAGTTTGTATGATACTGAGAATAAGTTTTGAATACAGATTATTTGTATTATATATAATTATTCAGCAACACCTAACACTCAATATTAATGGTAAAAGGTAACTAGGCACACCATTTGATTTTATAAATATGATTTAATAACTTACCTTCTGGGCTCATAAAAATAATGTTATAATGGCTTCTGATTCTCATGAAAATCCAATCATACACGAAGTCCATGCCTTATATAAAAGAATGAAAATATTTGGCTCAGCACCCAAAGCACAGTGGTTACATCACCAGCCACATATACCCAGGCTGATGGGTTTGAATTCGGCCTGGGCCAACTAAACAACAAAGAACTGAAACAAAAAATAGCTGGACGTTGTGGTGGGCACCTGTAGTCCCAGCTACTTGGGAGGCTGAGGCAAGAGAATCACTTAAACCCAAAAGTTTGAGATTGCTGTGAGCTATGATGTCATGGCACTCTAGTGAGGGTGACATAGACTCTGTCTCAAAAAATAAAAAATGAATATACACTATACATATATACTATGCACCTAAATAATTGAAATTCTTAAAACTTGGCCATGTATGGTGGCTCAAACCTGTAATCCAGCACTCTGGGAGTCTGAGGCAGGTGGATTGCTTGAGCTCAGGAATTCAAGATCAGCCTGAGCAACAGTGAGACCCCATCTCTACTAAAAATAGAAAAAGTAACTGGGCATTGTGGCAGGCACCTGTAGTCCCAGCTACTTCAGAGCCTGAAGCAGAAGGATCACTGGAGCCCAACAGTTTGAGGATGCCGTGAGCTGTGATGCCACAGCACTCTACCCAGGGTGACAGAGTGAGACTCTGTCTCAAAAGAAAAAGAAAGAAAGAAATTCTTCAAATCTGAACTTTCTAAATTATTCCTAAGGCTATTAGAAGCCTGTATAGTTCGCCCAAGAATAATAAAAGTTTTTTCTTCAAATCTAATAAAGTACAAAACTCAATGTATGAGTAATTTTAAAAATATATAAGGCTGTCTGGGAAGTATCCAGCCTCTACTATGGAAAATAGTATTAGCCATGGCTGGATATTTCCCAGACAGCCCTCATATATGATGTCAATAAATTAGGACACAAGGAACAATCTTTTAAAACCTGTGTATTGTCTCTGCCACTATTTGGGCCTTGATGGGAGCTATTAGGGTGAAACAGGACAACATGAGCCTTTGCTTAAAAAGACACGTCAGTCATAGAGGGGGAGAAGAAAGAAAGATGAAATTACTGCAAGGCGTGGTTTCTACCCAATGGATAGACACAATGGGAAAAAATAAGAAATATATCAGTCAGTCCAGAAAAGTATAGGTGTGTAAAGACAAAAGAAATATATAGAATTATAGGCTCCATGCAAGGGCGAGCAGGTGGACAGGTTGTGGGGGGAGAGAATCTGGGGGAAGTGATAACAAATGCAGCTGAAATGGACAGTGCCTTGCGTGTGAGATGAATGAGACTGGCTTGCTCTAGAATCAATAGAAAGCCATGGAAAAAATGGGTCAGTGTAAGACAAGAGTTAGGGGTTAAGAATGTGCTTTTTCTGTCTCTCAAACATTGCATCCTCCATCCACCTGCATCTAAGCTGCCGACCATCATTGCCAACAGGTGCAACTTGGTCCCTTGAGGGGCTCTGAATAGATTCTGAAACCTGGGATCAAGTTACTTGGTGACTCACCCGCTCTCAGTGGGTGAGAACCAACAAGGGCTAAGAACCACCTGCCTTACTTTTAAGACCAAGTCCACCTTACTCTTAATTCTAGAAATTAGGCTGTGACTTGTCCCCCTTCTTTATAACCCTATGACACCCTAGAATGTATCAGGGCTGAGATTCAACACTGAAACAACCCTCACCCAGCCCAGGAAGTGGAACTCATCCTGCTGGGGCAGACTCGGCCCCTTTCCCACTCCTTGGGCAGGTCTTCCAGGATGGATGGCTCTGGCCCCCGAGTGGTCATGCTCTTCCCACATATGGTCACCCAGGTTGGAGGTTTTTGATGCCTGATGGGTGACATCAAATGGCCCATTTTTCTTCTCTGTGAACACTGACTTTTTCCAGACCCTTCCCCTGCTCCCTATACCACCCAGGTGGGCAGAGTCTGTCTTGGTTTACTGAGGTCAACCCTCTAGACCCAGCAAGGACACCTGATGACAGATGACTGGCAGGTGGAAAGGATGGACGGATGAAGGGACACAAAATAGCAGGAAAAAGACTAGAAAAAAGTTACGAACAGTACCAAGGGTGGCCTGATGCATACAAGTGATGTGCCTTAAGAAATCTAGAAAAATATGTTTTGATGCAAAAGCAAGCTATTTTTATACCGTGCTCTGTATGTAAATACTCTTCACAATTAAATACGACGCATAAAATCCCCATTTAAGTGTTCTAAACTCACTGTTTTAACTTAATACCATTTTCAGTAAACCTCTTACAATAATTGCTTTATTTAAATCATTAGGGCCTCAGTTTTTCAAGATGTTATGTTTCCCTTAAGTAATTGCAAAGATGTCATGTAAAATTAGCCCTTCCATTTCAAAAGTGAAAAGCTCCATTGAGCAAAGACAAATGTTTACAGTGAATAGTTAGCGCGATCTCATGGGGACTGGACCTTAAAGTGTAAATGTTCAGCCTCTCCTTTGGCAATCCCAATTCTTCCTTCAGTCACTGGAAATTATTTCTGTTTTAACCACAACTCATCGCCCCATACACATCTTATTTAATTAAAAACAAAAACAAACAAACATTTTTATATGTGCTTCGCTAAAACAAACTGGTTAGTTCTATCATTATGTATCAAGATTCTACCATTTCTTAACATGTAGCCAGACTACACTGTTTCTTAACCTTGGCTTTCAAAAAAAAAGCTTTACAAGTTAATGTAAATAGAATGCTTAAGTTAGTGCCTAAATAGTAACGGCTGTGTGTGTAAGTGCTTGCTATAACTATTACCAATCCCTACGCTCCACAGAAAACTAAAATCAAATCTGTGGAGATTGGGGGTAATGGTCAGAATCTCCAGACCCAGGCCTGGGGGCACTGCGTCCAAGCTGTCCATGTGATTCCACCTGAGCTTGAACCGTGTGCCTGTGAAACAATGAAATGTCTTCAATCTCAGGAAAGCCGGCCAGTGTCATTCCACCTCCCACCGGCTGTGCACGTCAACAACACAAAACATGAGTAGGGCGATCTCTACCCTCCAGCAACCAGATGAAAACAGACCACGGCTAAGTAAATAAAATACAGGTAATTCTTCAAGGGTAGGAACAGTGAGGTTCACTGAGAGTGTGGATTTAAAAGGGCATCAGCTAGTTCATTCTAGATGAAGCCAGGAAGGCTTCCAGAGAAAGACAAACCTGAGCTGGCACTTACCGGCTGAATGGGACTGTGCTGGGTAAAGAGGAACGGGAAAGGCACGCCAGACAGAAAGAAAGGGGTCGACCTGTGCACGGGAGTAAATACGGCGAGTGCCAAGGAGCCAGGAGGAAGTGAGAGATGCAGAAACGCGCTGGGGCAAAGCAGCACCATAGGAGGGCCTGACCCCAGGCCAGAAAAGGGATCCTAGGAGGCATTTTAAGAAAAAGAGTAATGTGATTATACCTACAACTTACACTACAGAAATTCCGGTATGGTCCCGTTTCACTTCCAGGAAGCGCAGTCGCCAGGTCCTTCCTGACTCACCCACAACGTGCAACGTGGGCTGGAGGCTTCACTGGTCTCTCTCCACACTCACTGTACATTTCCTGACTTTTGTGCATCTCAGAACTTTTGTAATGACCCACGTTTCTCTCTGTCTTCATATCTGGAGGGCAGTGATAAACACACCCCTGCAGATTTGGGCACTCACATGATCATGCTGATGTGCTCAGTTAAAATCAGCTCATCTAGGGTCCCTTTGCTCAGTTTTGCGGGTTTTTTTTTTTTTTTTTTTGAGGAATAGAGAAATTTTGGAAGTTAAAATTTTAATCATAAATGAAACTAAGCCAAGAAAATTGTCTTACAAATCTCCTTTCCTAGTATCTTTCCACAGAAGCAAATAGAGGGGGAAAATGTTTTTTTTTTTTTTAATTCAGGCTTTTCCATTAGATTCTTCCAAGATTTTATGTGAAGTTGTACCACCAAAAAAAAAAAGAAAGGAAGGAAGGAAAAAGAGAGAGAGAAGAGAAAGTACAAACCTGACAAATGAAAGAAAATGACTTCAGAAGAAATTACTTTTGGGGACGGACATCTCAAAGTGGTATGTTACCTAACAGGACATTTGCTTAACTGAAGTTTTCTTTCAAAATGTGAGTTTGCATAAATACTGGCTTATTCACAGTAGAAAGTGAAAGTATCAAATGAATAATAACATTAGCAAGTACTTACTGAGAACTTAGTACCATGTTTCCCTGAAAATAAGACCTACCCAAAAAATAAGCTCTAGCAGGATTTCTATGCATTTGTTAAATATAAGCCCTACCCTGATAATAAGACCTAGTGATGGGCCTACACCTAGTGATGCCCTACATTGCAGCACAGAGCAGTAAGGAAGACCGGAATACTTTTTATCTGCCACAACTCCTTTCTCCAAGCTGTTCGCACTTGTGTGGGTACACGTATGGTAACTGCCATCGCAGGCATCCTACTGAGCATGTGCGAACAGCTAAGTGAAAGGAGTTCACGCATCACTAGCACCAGCCCCACCAAGGTCGACTCCCCCTGTCAGGTTCTGGAAGAAGATGACTTAATTGTATTTGAATAAATGTAGATTGTTGTATTATACTTAATAAAAAAATAAGACATCCCCTGAAAATAAGCCCTAGTGTGTCTCCTTGAGAAAAAATAAATATAAGACAAAGTCTTATTTGGGGGGAAACACGGTATGTGGTCAGTCCCGGGCTTGCTATTCTCACAGCAAGCATGTCGGTACTATTTCTAAGTCTATTTACAAAGAAAGCATTAACACTGTTAAATAAACGTCACGGATCATCAAGGGTCTGATATTTCACCCTATTTGAAAGCTAACAAGTTAGCCTGCCACAGTTTCATCAATGTTTGCAGAAAAGTTCATAAGATTCTCAGGATGGAGGACTTTGTTGCTCACGGCAGTAGCAGCATCCAGAACAGCCCTGGCTTTTGCCAATTTTCTGAACCTTGATTCCTATAGAGCTGCACAAGAGGATCAGGGGGCCAGACAGCACGTGAACAGTCAGTAAGCTGTAGAACAGGAATTTTGTAATGTGTTATAGAAATTTTTTGTTTGTTTTTAGAAATGGGTCTTACTATGCTGCCCAGGCTGCATCCTATGGTCAAACCACCCTCTTGCCCCTCCAAGTAGCTGGGATGACAGGTGCACACCACCACACCCAGTCTGTTATGGAAATTTTTATAATAAACACTACGCATGCCTTCCCTTTCCTCTGGAAGGAAACACCATCTCTCCCTTCAAAGGATTTCTCAGGACACAAACATACTTGAAGCAAAGGTGGTCAGTGCCACAGACTGAAAGATGCAAAGAAGCGTGAGCGGACCACACAGCCTTGTCATCTAACCCTTCATTGTCCAAGGTCACACAATTACTAAATAATAGAGCCATGTTGGGACCTCAGTCCATCTCACATGACAGAGCTGTGCCCTAACATACGAGGAAGCAGAGCAAGCAGGGCAGCCTCGGTTCTGTGGCATTCACAGGCTTGTAGAGAAGGCTGAACCACAAGGCCCTCCAAGGCCCCTCAGCTGCCAACACAGGTTAGGGACTTATCCTTTCCAAAGGCAGAAAGATGAAAATACAACCTTTGGAAAATCATAGATCTCTTTATGCTCTTAGGAAAGTTTTAATGACACAACAAACATAGTACTGTACGATATTCTTAGATGTTGTCTCTTAGAGTTTTAACTCTCCGACATGAGCAGGAGATCAAAGCCACTTGGACATTTTTCTCAGCTGTTCAGCTGAATGTCCCACCAGAAGCTATTTTGTGCCATCAAACTTTCTATCTGAGAGACATTAAAATATGGAAAACACAATCGTGGTTTCTGTTCTCCTTAAAGCTACAGACTCAGGAGATTTCTTATTCTGTTATTCACAGGGACCAAAGTGCTCACCTGCTCTCCTGCCTGCCCCTGGCTGCCCAGGCTTTTTAAGTTTGAAGGTGGACGAGGGCACAGCCACACCCTCTCCTGGAATTCCTGTCAGCCTCATCCTTGTTCCAAGCTGCGCTCGGAAGCTCGTTATAGAGGAGACCGTGTCTCTGCAGTTTGGGGCCAAAGGCCATGAAAATCCCTGGCCGATACAAGCGTCTGTGTGTGGAGCCCCAGGCTGTTATGTAATGATAAATGGCTGACGTTTTGATCAGCGTTGTGTCTCCTGCTAAAGCTAAATAATATTTACTGCCCTCCTCGAATATCTTGGTGTGAAAAGGGAGATGGTTTCAGCTGTTGTTCACGTGTAAACTTGGAACAGGCCTCTGCAGGAAGGCTGGCTTTGGTGTTTTAGACAAGGAGAGAACAGTAAGGCCAGAGCCTGACTTCTCCCGACTGCAAAGGCCAACGTTTCCTGTTTCCTGCGTGACACACGCACAGCTGTCCTCCACCAATGGCATCCGATGGGGTCCCTTGCTGTTTCTGAGAAACAGAGTGGTGGGAACAACGCCAGGCATGGAAGTTAGTTCTCGCTTTCAGAGCATGCCGGCCCAGAGAAGGGGATGAAGTCTCTCTCCCAGGATGAGCCCGCAGCCCAGGCAGATGTGGTATGCTCTCCCTATCTGGGGATTTCTTGCTGATGAACATAATATGGCCAAAAGCCTTGCTTGGCTGCAGAGAGAAACCAGAGAAAAATAAAGATGTGCTTTTGTTGGTAACATATTGTGGGGTCAGGATGTTGTTCTAGTGACTCATTTGAAAAAAAAAAAAATGTGGTAGGAAACTAAACTCAACCCCATGACAAAGTGCTAAGGCTTTTACTTCACAACAATTCCAACCAACTCACTGGCCAAGGTTCTTTTTATATAGGCTATGTCTACTGACTCCAAAGTATCCATTCAATTTAATTACAAAATTTGGTTCAATAACCTGGTTATTTGGCTTGTGAAATAGCTTGTTAAACCCAAAGTCAACTGCTTTGGACAAGTAATGCATGCAGCATATATTCTGGGCAGCCAAATATTTGGTTAATTAACAGTGGTGTGAAATTTCTGGGTGCTTTGGTGTTTCATAGATAGATGCATGGAGCTCCCTGTTCCTGGAACCCTCCACCTCATTATCATTTCTGCCTTTTGTCCTCTAGTTTAGACAATGTATCTCTCCACTAGAAAGAGTGAATTTCTCTCCACTAGAAAAGTTCACAGGAGTGAACTACTGTCATTGGAGTGAAGGAGATGGGTGGGAGGGGCAGGTGACCATCTCAGAGCTGTGTCCTCCATCTTTGAGGCATTATGAAAAGCATCTACCTTGGTGGGGTTTTTTGTTTGTTTGTTCATTTTGGTTTTTATAAAATCCATTTATTAGAGGTTTTTTGCGTTTGTTGTTGTTGTTGTTGTCATTGTTTTACCAGTTGTTGGCCGAGGCTGGGTTTGAACCCACCACCTCTGGCATATGGGGCCAGTGCCCTACTCCTTTGAGCCACAGGTACTACCCTAGAGTTTTTGTTATGACGCAGCATGCCGTACACACTTCTGTTTGGGCATGTTACTCACCTCTGTTACCTTTATCCAGAACAGTGTAGTCTTTTATCGTCACCTTTCAAATATTATCCAGATTTTAAGGTCCAGCTCAAAGCTATCTCTTCCATAAAACAAGCATGGCTGGGCGCAGTGGCTCACACCCATAATCTTAGCATTGTGGGAAGGCGAGGCAGGTAGATCACTAGAGCTCAGGAGTTCCAGATCAGCCTGAGCAAGAGTGGGACCAATCTTTACTAAAACTAGAAAAATTAGCTGGATACGGTGGCACACACCTGTAGTCCCAGCTATTTGGAGGCTGAGGCAAGAGGATTGCTTAAGCCCAAGAGTTTGAGATTTCTATGAGCTGTAACACCATGGCACTCTACCAAGGGTGATGAGTAAGACTCTGTCTCAAGACAAAAAAAAAAAAAAGTATGAATTCCCTTTGTTCCATGCAATGACTCCAGTAAACTGTATTTGTGGTTATATTACAGTACATTCTGCTTGGGATTGTAATTCTTTGTGTCTGAGTCTGTGTCACCACTAAATAGTTGTCTCCTGAGCACTGTGCTCAGTTTACACACAGGGACCCCTTCCTCTTTGATTTCATGTCTTCCTCCCAAATCCATCAATCAGCTAGACCAGGTGAGTAACTTTTTTAATTTAATGTGCCCATATCCTCCAGCTTAACACACCAAATGCCAACGTGGGACAGGAGGCAGGAGAGAAGGGAAGGGGAAGAACAGAGGGAGGGACAGTGTCACACGTCTGATTTAATATCTCATTCCTGACTCCTCACGGAAAGGCCAGACACAGCGCTGTAAGTGCCTCCTTTTGTCCTTCGCTGTATCTATTCCCACACAAACAAGAGGAAGTGTTCTCCTGATTAAAACATGGATGTTTCTATCTGGACGCCCAAACCGACAAATCAAGTAAATCTTCCCTCTGCCCCTGAACAACTCCATCCTTTTTTAAAACAATAATCTGATTCCTAAATGCTGCCCTTCCCTCAAGGCAGTGAAAGGAGAAGACAGAGCCAGAGGACACTAATAGGAAACAGCAGCACCAGTTAGAACGTGTCCAACAGCCCCCGTCAGCACGGAGATGCTCTGAGTCTGTGATTACCGGGGAAGGGAAGGGCACAGTATCGACGGCACTCGGAAATGAAATACCTACACCAGAGGAGTGAGACCTTTTCAGAATGAACTACCAGTAAGATACGAAGGAAATGTTTCCATAATCAGTGTACAGAGGTAGCACCATATTAAAGGCGTTTTGTTCAGTAAGATTCAATATTCTTAAGAAATTCAGGGAGTACCTTTGTTTCACAGCCCATAACTAACCCACCGGGAATTTTGTTTTCCATTTTGGTAATGTGTAGAATTCACAGACATTCAGTTTTACTATCCATATTGATACTTGACCTCATTTTTTTTTTAAACGTATGACACTGGAGGTTTGATGGTCCTGTTTAACAGACACCAAAGGGGCCCCACCATTTGATCTGGTTTGACTATTCAAAACAGCAACCAGAGATTTCACACTGTGCCTTACTAATCACAAACCTCTGTTCTCTGCCAATACTGTACTTGAGATGTCTAACACTTAGCAATTTTCTAACATTGCGGTTGAGGTCATCTTTGAAAGACCTACATTTATATTTTCCCCTTGTGATGCAGAATCGATACTTTCCTGGCTGAGACAAAGTGAAACACTCCACTCACCGCTCAGACTGCTGAGTGAAATTGCAAATGAGGAGGCCGTGAGTCCCACAGGTTTGGGAAACCCAGAAGCTACAGAGAGTGCTGGTCGCTGACTCCCTGGCTGGAAATACCAAATCTGTCCAGGTCTCAGATTTTTTAAATCTCATCTTTCTGTCCTTCTTTAAAGGGGAGTTCATAAAAAGCACGCCTAATTACCAGAAGAAAATCTCTAGCATTCACAAAACACTTCACATAAGAATTTCCATCCCCCCATCCACATGGTTTCTACAAAGCCAAGTCTTTCTTCCTTTTTCCTTCTTTTTTTTTTCATTTTGTGGCAAATAAGAGGCAATTAGATAGCATCCAGAGTATGTATCGTGGACAATACGCGTCACATAATGGAAGAGCAGTTAAGATAGGAGGGCTGAAAAGTACCGTAAAATCTCAGGACCAGGACTCTCTTGAAAAGTTGCTCACAAGATAAAAAAATTCATATCTGGTTTAGATGTTGAGAAAACTGGCTGCAATTAGACACAAAAGCTTGCAGATTTCATCATGCACTTGAGTGCCTTTGTGTGTTTTCATGGAGGACAGACGCATTCCTTGCACAGGACACTCGTGTTGACCCTGGGGGACCCTTTCTTGCTGCCTGTCATAGCTCGCCACATTCTCAAAGTGCACCCTCAGGTGCAGGGACTTTCAACGTGAGCAAGGTCCTCAGTCCCCCAGAGAGCTGGGTTCTACCCGCAGATTTCATTTTGTTTTAATTTCAAATTAATATGCGGGTACAATTTTTAGGTTATACTGTTTTTCACTCCTAAAGTAAAGTTCAAGTTGTAGTTGAGCCCTTCACCCGTTGGGTGTGTTGAACACCCTCCCATTGTGCACATCAGGTGAGATCCCGCCCATCACCCTCCCTCCTCCAGCCTATCACCCTCTCTCTTCCTCTCTCCTCCCCCTTGCTAGACTGTATTTATGTTTTATCAACCCATGTGGGTAATTGTTTACATATTGGTTTCATATCTGTATTGAATACATTGGATTTTTTTTCCATTCTTGAGATACTTTACTAAGAAGAATGTATTTCAACTTCATCCAGGTAAACCAAAAACATGTAAAGTCTCCATCTTTTCTTACGGCTGAATAGTATTCCATGGTATACACATGCCACAGGTTGTTAATCCATGCATGGGTGGCTAGGCAGTCTGAAGTCTGCAGATGCTGGTGTGGATGTGGAGGGAAGAGAACACTTCTACACCGCAGGTGGGATTTTCCAAACTACCCACAGATTTCTGGTCCAGGTAGGTCTGGAGGTGAGCCTAACAAGTCTCTGGAAGTGCTGAGCTGCTGGCCTGGGGACCACAGTCCGACCCTCACTGCTTTGAGAGGGAACAGCTTGGAAAAGGTTGGAAACATGAGGGTCAAGGAGCAGAGGAACAGGAGAGAGAGCTGGGAAAGGAACTGAGCCCGGGAGGCCTTAGGGACACAGGGCTGTGCCCACAGCTACCTGGGAGGGAGAGTGTGGTCTTAGAGATGGCCCAAGTGAGCAGCGTCATCCTGCATAGCTGAGGGTAGAGGAGACTACTGAACAAGAAATTAAGTGCCAGAAAACATAAAAGGGAAAAAGCGATCACAGAATCAAGCTCTTCATAACATGACAGCCACTAAGATTACAAGGAAAAAATCTTCCTGCACTATAAAATGTGATCATTTCCCGCCCTCCCTTCCCCACCCTGGCAGGCGCAGCGAAAATATCCTTCCCCAAGCTGGCCACGCAGGAGGGACTCCCAGCCCGCTGATGGGGGGCATGGGAAATGCCATCCTCCTGATTATCAAGTATCCGATTTTACTGCCCCAGCCAAGTGCTATCCCAGTGGGAAAGACGCAACCTCAGGTATTTGTGAAGGGTCCTTCTGCCAGTTCTGATGAGGTTCGGGGGTCTGGACCTGGGCCCAGGCACAGCACGGAGTTCAACGCTGTGGTCTTCCCATCCATCGTCAGCTCACAGTCACCCTCAGGAGTCCACAGGCCTTGTTCCTACCTGCTGTGACTCACAAGGTCATGCCCATGAAAATCTCCTGGGAAGCAGCCTGAGCCACAGAAGCCTGGGCAGCTGCCCTTGGAGGAGCGGGGTCCCCGTTGCTGTGGGGCTCACGGACACGGCTCCTGCCTCCCGAGCCTGGCAGGGAATCACTGTCCAGTTTGTGGCCACAATCTGTGAAGTCCCCAGATGCCACGCCCACACTTCTCTGGGACCCAAGAATGCTTTTCTCACTTTTATTTCTTTCACAGCTTTGTAAGTTTTTAGGATTCAGGCCCTTAGGTGGGAGAGCCCAGCACCTGCAGGAACCACCAGGACAGAGTAGATTAGACAAGCAATGTGTGGTGGGGAGAGCTGTCCACCGCAGAGGGAGGGAACCTCAGAAAACATTAACATGACAATTTTTCAGAATCATTGAGGCCAAGGGGACAGTGGGCTTCTCGTCTGTGGGTAGAGCTGAAGTTAACGGAAAACAAAGATGTGTTCCTCTTTCTTCTTTCTTCCTGGATATTCGTGAGGAATCAAGCACAGCACAGGCTCCATTTTCATGGAGACAGGACTTTTTTTTACCACTCTTGTTCAAAGTTGCATCCTCAGCAGGTAAAACAGTGCCTGGAGCAGTACAGATATGCTTGGTATCTGGCTGAATGAAAAGAATAAATGACTGTGTAACAGAAAGCAGAGTATTGTTACTACCTTAAAACACTGCCCAGCTCTATTGCGCCCAGTCTGACATTGCCTGGAGGAATGATTAGCTCAGGCACCGAGCAGTGGGGCCCCACAGTCTGCACGTAGCCATGAGGCCTGGAGCTCAGGCACAGAGCGTGGGGGCCTCGCAGTCTGCACATAGCTGTGAGGCCTGGAGCTTGGGCTTTGAGCATGGGGGCCCCACAGTCTGCACATAGTCATGAGGCCTGGAGCTCAGACACCAGGGCCCCACAGTCTGCATGTAGCCATGAGGCCTGGAGCTCAGACACTCAGCATGGGGGCCCCACAGTCCGCAGGTAGCCATGAGGCCTGGAGCTCAGGCACCGAGCATGGGGGGGTCCCACAGTCTGCACGTAGCCATGAGGCCTGGAGCTTTCCTTTGCCCTATGCCTGAACACAACAGTCAAATTATAGGTACCGAGAAATTGTTGAACATGTTAGATGGAAGCTAAACTAGGCGAGTATATTTATGTCTGAGTGTGGCCCAAGTGGAGGCCAAAGGGAAACACAGGCTTGGAGTGTTGTTGTAGATTTCCGTGACTTGAAAGAGAGCCAAGAAATAGTCCCAGAAACCCAAGTTTGGAAGCTGGGAACTCAATCTGAACTCACGTGTGCTGTGCTTCTCACATACACAAAAAAGCTGTCGAATGTGACTTTCCCCTGGGAAAAATTATCATCTTGCTACGACCTATTTGCTGGCTGTGTGCTCCAGCCAGCCTCGGGGCTCGGGGCTTTTTGCCTGCAGCGTCCTCTTTTATCTGAGGCCATTCTTGAGACCCTGATCCACTGGAAGGAAAGTTAATCTTCTCTGAGCTGCACGGCTGCATCCATCCATGGTTTGCTTCCCCTGGTGAAGCATTTAGCACTTAGCCAGCAGCACACAGGCTCTGATAAAACAGTCCGGAGGCAGAGCAGGTTTGCTATTGCAGCTGCTCGTTATTTGTGAACGTCTGCAGTGTTTTCCTGTTCACATTGTCCACTTTGAAGAGTGCTCTAATAAGGGAAAAGAGTATTTTGGAGTCCACGTGTCCATGAGTCTATTCGGGAGCCACTGATGATTCCCACTTTGCAGCAAGGGCCCTCTCCACCTATTGGAACCCACGGTCTCTATTTCAGTTCTGTGTAGGATACCTTCTCACGCACCTGCTAATAAAGGACTTCCAATCACTGGAACAGCTGCTGATGGGAAGCAAAGTATAAGAGCACCAACATGCAGCAGAGTGTGCTGGAAAGATCGTGAGGTGTAGTGTTGGGAGATTTGTGTTGGAATTACAGCACCACCACTTACTCACGTGGATTTGTTTAATCACTAACCTTCTAAAATGCACGACTTGGTGAAAACTTAAGAAACACAGCAGGATGGTTGTGAGGTGCAAATGAAATGAAAGTACTTTGTAAAAAGTAAGGAATAATAAAAATGTTATCATTGCTGTTGGCAGTATCAACACTATTCCAGGGACAGAGTGGGAGGCAAGAAGGGAACTGTGAATGAGAAATTAACTGTGGTTGTAGCAGGAAAGACAGAAGTGGGAGTCTCCAGACTCCCATAAGAGGTAGTTGGGAATGGGGGTGGGATGCGGCGTCAGGGACCCAGGGCTGACTCATCTGCTAGTCATCCCCAAAAGAAGAGAATGAACAACTTGGCCTCCCAAAGAGAGGGGTGGGAAGGTGAGAAATGAATGTGACACCTTGGAGTTTGCTCCTCCTTCTAACAGAGCAGCCTCCATAAGATTGTTGGAGGAGAAGGAAGTGAGTGTGAACATAACGTAAGGAATGTGACACACCTGCGGTGAAATGAAGGACTGTGACCATGCTGGCCCCTCTGTCCTTGGTAGCTGCTAACAGAAAGCACTCTTTTATCCCTCTGTAGTCAGCCCAGGCTCAGGCAGACCTAGGTTGTTACAAATTCTGCCAGTTGCCTACACAAACATCTGCTCTCCCCAGCCTTCTCAGGACCCTGATGTTCTGCTGGGTGTGTTGCCACACTGAGCCACGCTTACACCTGGGTGTGGGGCAGGACTGACTTCTGTCCATCATGTGGTCAGAGTGTTTCTGAGACTCCAGGTAGTTCCCTTCCATGCAGTCATTTGAGGTCCCTCTCTTAGCCTCTGCCACTCTTCCTCCCTCTGACCAGAAGCAGGGGCTTGGTATCTGGGTGCCCTGTCCTTCACCACAGTTGTGCTGTTTCACACGTCAGCCACCACTGAGCTCCCATTAATCTGTCTATGTTTTTTTCTCAAGCAGTTCTGGGAATACAAAAAGGTGTGTGAAACCTCATGCCAAATCAAGCAAGATGGAGGCGGGGGAGAAAACCACCTATAGGTGTGTATCCTACAAAACAAAGCTTTTCCAAAGATTCAGGCTGTAAGGATAAGAGAAGATAGAATATACGGAAGATGGCATTACCCTGGCATGGTGAAGGCACAGATAGCCTAGAAATTAGGATGAGTGCCAGACCAAACAAAAATCCTCATAGTCTGGCAAAGCAATGCCACAGGAGAAAAAGGAAATCAATCTTTAGTCTGAAGGCACCAAGGAAGAGCTTACTCTGACAATCTACTGTAATCCACACAACACTCTGAAAATAAACCAAATTCATCTTTTTCTTTCTTTGCGGTCTGTTGTAGTTGTTATTTTATTGCCATTGCTGTTGATGCTATAATATGATAATAATGTAATAATAAAAATTCCAAGAAGCAGTCCCATTATGTGGAAGATGAAGAAAAAAGATGAAAATTAAAGAGAGAAGAGAATTAAAATGGAGGACAGAGAATATGGCACCAGCATTCAGATAATAGCCACTCAGAACAAAGCAAATAAATTGGACAAAAATAATAATCAGAGACATCATAGAAGAAAATTTTCCTAAATTGAAAAAGAGGCCATTAAAAATAGAAAAATAGGGCCAGGTGCAGTGGTTCACACCTGTAATCTCAGCACTCTGGGAGGCCGAGGCAGGTGGACTGCTTGAGCTCACAAGTTCAAGACCAGCCTGAGCAAATGCGAGATCCTCATTTTTAAAAATAGAAAAACTGAAGCAAGAGGATCACTTGAGCCTGAGTCAGAGGTTGCTGTGAACTATGACACCACAGCACTCTACCCAGGGAGACAGCTTGAGACTCTGTCTCAAAAAATAAATAAATAAACAAATAAATACAGAAAAATAATCAAGTATCATGCCCTTTTTTCATTTAAAAAGAATAAGTCAAGATATAAAATTTTTGGTATAAAATATTAATTCATGTCACCGACTAAAGGACAAAAATGATACTGGCTTCAGATTTCCTCTCTTATAAATTAAGAGCTGAAAGATGATGGTGACAACCTATAGATTTTTTAAGGCCAAAAAGATATAATCCAATAAAATATTTATCCAGCTTAAATGTGGGAAGGTATTCTGATATTCACAAATTCACCTCAATTAGTAAAGAAAAAAGCTACTGTAATGGAACTATCCTCTAATTATTATAACAAAAATAAAATTACTATAATAGTAATACATAAAATCTGAATTAAGTGTGTAATTTTCTAGGAAATTACCCAAATTAAATCAAGACACAGAAGTACACTAATAACCACAAAGAAAAATGAAACAGTGATCAAAATGTATCCCTGAAATGACTAGGACTAAGGGGACACATGTACCAGAGAGATACATGTGTGAATTCAATATGACTCTCAAGAAATAAGTAAATCTGATACTATTTAAACTTTCACAGAATACATAAAAGTATTTCAACTTACCACATAAAACTAGAATAATTCTGGTGGCAAAATTGACATAAATAGTTCAAAAGAAAAC
Source organism: Galagoides demidoff (assembly GCA_963574575.1). Lineage (NCBI taxonomy): Eukaryota > Metazoa > Chordata > Mammalia > Primates > Galagidae > Galagoides > Galagoides demidoff. The sequence goes on from CAUYQV010142424.1 coordinate 23,661, forward strand.
TCTGATCTAATGTGTTCGAAATATAGTCATTTAACTCCCCTAAATAAATGATAGAAAATCTGTTTCAAGGCAATATTTTCAATTTTTAAACAATCCAACCAAAGAAATATATGTCAAAGGAGAAAAAAATAAATAATCATATATTGGCCCATTTCACAAAAAATGGATAGAAATGAAAACAAATGGAAAGATATCAGACAGGGTGTGTGCCCCAAAGGCCACCCCCTAAAGTTGGTACACATAAGGAAAATGGAAAATTGTAGCATAATGTACCTTTATTTACAAAATATTCATTACAAAAAATTTTTACAAACAGCCGGGCAACCCATAGAGAATATTTCTGTAAATATTTTGTAAAATGTTTTAATAACTATTGCAAAAGTACGTTTAGGTACAATTTCACATTTTCCTATGTATGGCAACTTTGGGATGACTCTGGGAACACCTTGTAGTTCAGACTTCCCGGTGGAGACAGCAGAGACAAGCCTGGTGAGGGAACGTGCCCACCCCAACACCCGATGAAAGGGACAAATAACGCAAGACACAGCTTTTGAAAAGAGGTGGCCAAGTAAATAAATAAAGGATGCTTATTTGGTTCAAGAAGTTTTTAAACCTTATCTACATCTTTCAGAAGAAATTATAGGAAAAGCAGATGTTTCAGGGGACCCCTCAAAGCATCAGTATTCCTAAAAATGGGGAGAAGCTGGGAGAGCAAACAGCTGGAGAGAAAATCAAGCAAATGCCTCCCCCAACGGCGCTCAGGAGAAGGGGAGAAAAGTTCCAGCAAGTCTCCTTGTAACCTGCACTAACGGAGGAGGGAAGAAGAGAGGGCGCCAAAGAGCTCCAGAGAGGGACAGCAGAAATGGAGGAAGAAGAGCAAATAGCAACGAAAACAAACAAAATGATCCCCCCAAGCTGTCAGGTCAAAAGGGAAGGACTTCCCTTTACCCTAGTTAACCAGGAGGCGGGAGGTCCCCAGGAGTTGTTACCCTACCCTTTCCTGTTTGGAGTGGAGGTAGAGGGTGCGTGCAGGTGTGTTGTTCACGCATGCGCCCAGTTACTGCCGGCACAGGCTGCAGGGCGCCACACGGGAGCAGAAGATTGTGCTGAGTACTCAGAGGTGAACACATCCTCCGTTAGGTGGGATGGATTATGATACAGGAAACCTGCCCAGGTCAGGGCACGACCTCACGCTAAGGAAAATTGGAGTGACAGCTGTGCTCAGGCGTCAGCGCACAGCTCTGCGGGGAGACAAGCTGGGGAGACCTGGTGCACAGGGCACCCAGGGCTCCACTCAGGCGCACGTCCAGGGCAGGGCGAGGTCTCAGACCTGCTTGCGCTGAGCATGACAGTGATGAAAAGGAATGGCACTGCAGTCACCACAAAGATCCAGGGTGGGACAGCGTGATCCTAGGAGGAACGAAAACATATTTAAGAGCAGAAGAAATTTCCTGAACTTGCTTCACGGTGTGCAAGGACTCGCTGGGAATAGGAAGCCAAAAAAAAAAAAAAAAAAAATGAAAGCACATAAAACAACAGAAGTAGATAAAAAGGAGGATGGCAGAGATAAATCGAGAGGCCACGAACGTCGTTAAAACCCTTACCTGTCTATTTGATAAATTAGAAATAGCAGGACAGAGACAAGCTGAAGTCATATTTATGGGGGAGAAGAGAGGCCTAAGATAATATCAGAAAATAAGTTAGAAAGAAGCTGATAGAGGACAGAGTCGATATACTGTAAGGATATTTTATACCCTTGTCACTGAAACCCCACAATAGAAAACAGAAGAAATATTCAGAAATGTTAGAAAGAAAAATCCCTGCAGTTACAGAGCGGCACGGCCAGAAGGCAAGGTAAAGAAAGTTTGGGGCTACAACCCCAATTCAGATTCAAAGGCCAAGGAAGATTTTCCAGCTGTCCATACAGAAAAAACTAGTCAACGGGGGAAGCACATGGGCTGCCCGCTTCTCCACAGCAACAGGTTAGCCCAAAAACAGGAGCGTGACAACCACTAAATCCCAAAGGCAACAAAAGGTCTTCCAGATGTATCACAGCCAGACAGGTTAGCTTGGGAAAATGGGCAACACCCAGACATTCTGACATAAAAGGGAATTCAGGAAATAGGACACGTGAGATCTTCCTGAGAGAAAGAAAAATACAAACAAATCAAACCCACCAGAAAGGGACTGAGGAAGCCACAGTGAAATGATGAGTTGGACACCAGGTGCCAGGAGGTGATGGGGCAAGGTCACAAAAAAAAAAAATCACTCTCAGGCTGGAGCTGCCCCTCCAGTGCCCTGGGGCAGGAGGGCTGAGCCACTGAAACTGGCTTCAGTCAGAGAAGTGGACATGGTATCCCCATGTACTGTCAGAACCAGGCGGCCACGGCCAGCTGGGCCTCAGGGAATAAGAGGTGCTCAGAGAGAACTTACATTGCTACAGCTTTGATTCTTCTCAAGAAAATCCAAAATTCTGCCTTCTGTATTAATTTCCCCAACATTTGAATTTCAGCACCAAAATCAATCTTACACAATTTTTTATTGAGGAAAACAAAAATTCCCTATTAGCCAGTGACTGACAAGTTAGTCACCTGTGGAAAACAAAATCACACCCCAGAAGGGCACTCCTAGCCAGTCTCACCTTGGAGCAGATCACGGACTGAGAGCCTCTGAGAAAAGGAACCGTAACACAGCAACCTCCCCGGATCGGCCTTGAAAATCCTACTTGATGATAGGAAGGGGGCAATGAAGACATGAAGGGACAAACTGTGATAAGGCCAGTGGTGACTCAGCCTAAACACACAGCTGAAATGAACCCAATGACTACAGGAAGTCGATTAATACTTACTGGGTACCATAATGCAAATAATATAAATGTTGACAGTATAAAAATTATATATTTACATATGTGGTGTGTACGTGTGTGAATACACGAGATTTAACAATTAAGTTTGCAAACTCATTCTAGAAAAAGTGCTACGTGCCTCATTGCTGAAGATCACCGCAGCCACTGGACGGCCGGGGGAGCACTTTGAAGGTGACCGAGGTGGTAGTCAGCAGTGAGGTATGGAGCAGGTCTTCCAGGATGAGTTCATGAACTTAATTGTCCAACCCACCGCTTATGTACACACCCACCAGTAGTGGGAAGAAGGATGAACGTTAAGAGTAATGTGTAATTTTAGAACAATGCCCTGCATCCTGTGTTTTCACATTGTTCTTCCCCTTTGAGTGATGGCCTGGGAATTTTAATTGTAACAGGTCTCAGTAAAAAGCCTGTTAGGAACTGAACTGTGCCCCCCGCCCCCCAGAACAACCTGTAGGTTGATGTCCTAATTCCCAGTTTCTCAGAACAGGACTGGATTTGGAAATAGGCTCTTTAAAGAAGTGATTAGGTTAAAGTGGGTCCCTCGGGTGAGCTCTAATCCAATGTGTCTGGTGTCCCTTTAAGAATAAGACAGCAGGCCACCAACCCAGAGGGCAGCCTGTGAGGACACAGTGAGAAGGAGCCACCTGCAAACCAAAGGGACTCCGAAGAACTTACCCGCCGGCGCCCTGTCTCGGGCTTCTGGGCCCCACATGTCTGTTGTTCAGGCACCTGTTCTATCGAATTTGTTCTGGCAGTTTTGACAAATTACTAAAGAACCACATTCTTATGTTGAGTGATCCATTCAGTTTTACTTAGTTCATTTCCTTTTCTTAAATGCAAAAAAAATTTTAAAAGAAAAATAGCACATAAGATATAATTACAGTTTTAAAACTATTCCAGCCATCTCCGTCTTTTCTCAGATTTCCTTCAGCCACATGCCTTTGTTGTTCGTGGTTGTAGAGGCCGGAAGTTCAAGGTCAAGACACCGGCAGACGTGGTGTCTGGTGAGGGCCCAGTCTCTGCTTCCAGGATGGGGCCTTGAGCAAGGGGCAGATACTGCATGTAGCAGAAGGGAAGGGCGGTGGGAAGCAGCTCTCGGAACCTCCTTTACAAGTGCGTACACCCCTTTCATGAGCACTCCGCCTGATCGCCTTCTCAGGGCCCACCCCTTAATACTATCACCATAAGGGTTAAGTTCCAACATAGGAATTTGGGAGGGACACTTCCGTTCAAACCACAGCATCCACACATCTTTCTCTTCACATGTATTCTGTCTGTAAAAGCTGTATGAAATAGCACTCATCGCAAGGGTCACTTCTTTGTTGGGATAGTAAAAAACAGTCTCATACTGAGTACATATGACTTTTGCTACAATTCTGGCATAAATCTCTCCAGGTGTGTATACGGACGTGCACACACACATACAAACCTACACATTCATGCACAAACTCACTTGCGCTCTCAAAACCATACTCACATACACACACAAGCACACTTTTTGATGAATTCATTCAATATTTACTGCTTTTTCCCAAATAAAACAGACATACTAGGCCATATAATTTTGTAACAACATTTTGATGTCTTTTTTGGCTCTGTTGGGGATATGTGCCTTAATTTATTTAACCAATATTCTTATTTGGGACATTTAATCTATTTGTAAATCTTTCTTTTCATATACAGTGCTGCAATAAAACTTCCTATAGCTATATCTCTGCCTACTTTTTTTTAAGAGAGAGTTATGCAGAATATTAAAAGAATAAAAAACTAAACTATAAAGGATGTATTCAGGAATGTAATGATGATTTAATATGAAGAAATATATTAATATAATTTATCATACAAGAGATTGAAGGAATAATTGTATGAATACTTTTATATAGCCCCAAAGGCATTGGTTAGACTTAATATCTAAAAGCCTTTAGTGGCTCGGCACCCATAGCACAGTAGTTATGGCACCAGCCACATACACCGAGGGTGGCAGGTTCGAAACCAACCTGGGCCAGCTAAACAACTGCAACAAAAAAATAGCCGAGTATTGTGGCAGGCACCTGGAGTCCCAACTACTTCGGAGTCTGAGGCAAGAGAATCGGTTAAGCCTAAGAGTTTGAGGTTGCTGTGAGCTGTAATGTCTGTCTCAAATAAATAAATAAATAAATAAAATAAAGCCCTTAGTAAACAAGAAAGTACTTCCTTAAGGAATATCTATCTTAACTGAATGACTACTAATAAGTCAAAATAACAAATAAGTACTATATAAATACAGGCAGTCCCCTGGTTACAGATGAGATAAGTGGTGTAGCTTTGTTCTTAAGTCGAGTTTGTATGTAAGTTGGAACAGGTTCATTTACCTATGACCTGTAAGCTCCTGTTTGTAAGTGCAAGTTGTATGTCAGTCGGATGTTTGTAACTCAGGAACTACCTGGACACAAAAATTAACAGTAGTTTTTATATGCCAGCAATGATCATTTAAAAAATCTGAAAGAAACAAGAAGCCCTTTACAATAGCAACAAAGCATAAAGTTTCCAAAAACTTGTAATAAGAATGCATAAAATATGGAGAAAACTATAAAACTTTGCTGAGAGATATAAAGACCCCCTAAATAATGAGAAAACATATACATGGTCCTAGACAGCAAAACTCAACGTAGCAAAGATAAAAACTATCACAAATGCATGTATACAATAGGATTGTTTTATTACAGAATCTGAATAACAATCATTCTGAAGAGCCTGGTCAAACAATAATTCTTATATAATATCTCTAGCAAGAAAGTACAAAGAGAAAAACTTTTTGAAAGATAATTTTGAAATGTATATCAAAAGGCCATTTAAAATGTCTGTATCTTTGTCCACCAATAATAGATAAACTTATACATGTAGAAAGATTTATTCCAATAACTTTGTTGCATGGGAAGAGAAGGTAAGCATTTCACAGTCGCCATGCTCAAAGACCTCCGAGACCAATACCCACAGCTAGTGAATACATACGAATGTGTGCATCATATTCCCGGACGTAAGGACTACATAGGATAACCTCCACTGTAAGACAGGTGCAAACAACTGCTATGCAGTTCTCTGAAGAAAGAAATGCCCCGTAATTTGGGGGACAGGGTGGAGACGGGGGGTCAAGCACATTTCCTATGAAGCTAATGAAACATGAACCTCAGAGATCCTTATTTACACAGGACACTTCCAAGGCCCGGGGAAGGGGGCTTAACAGTGGGTCCTCATAGCTTGGAATTTTCATAAAGTTTTCCGAGAGTAGCATATTTTAACCTTCCACATAGGCCTTTTGTCTCCGGCTATCATTTGCATCTTGCCCCAGTTCACTTCCCTTTCCCACATTGTGCTTTTGAGAAGCTGAGTTGGGGTGCACTGGCCGGGTTAGCTGGACATACGTGACTGAGTCACTCTGGATATGTTAAGTTACTGCTGTCCTCTATGGCACAGAAATGACTGGCAAAACATGGCTCCTGTCGGAGGTGACAGCTCAACCTCACCCTGGCACAGAGGCTCAGGAGCATAGGATATGACATTCCCACGGCACACAGCCAGGAGGTTGGTGGGCACTAAAGGGACAGGCAAGGCTCAAAGGGACCCAGAACCCAGCGGAATTTGGCTCACTGCATTAATGAAGGAGCAGGAATTCAAACAGAAAACATAGGTAAACAGTGAGAGAACTGTAAGGAGTCTCTCATGTACGGTTTTGTTTTTTGCATTTGCTTTTTTAATCCAGGCAGAGAGCCAACAGCCATTGCTGGAACAATGTGATAAAGGATTCAGTATGATCAAGAACCCCAAGCCTGTAACTCCTCAGTGTATCTCGTTATTTATGTTAATATCAAAAACTCTAAGAAATTTAAGATTTTAAGTAATAATAGAACCACGGATTAATATTTTTATTAATTAAAAATAATTATAGCATTATTGAAGTTTTTGCCTAAAAACAAAGAAGACGTCATTCTAGAACTTTCTAAGATAGATACTATTATAAAGCTCAGACATAAGAATGCTGTTTTGAACTTTTACTGAAAACCCAATACATGAAGGCTGGTTGCAATTACTTTAATGTTTTCCAGGATTAAAAAAATCATTATTTGTGAGGAAAAAGTTCATGTATTTATAAAGTGTCAACATGTAATCTCTCCTTATTCTTCACAACAGTTCTAGCAAATATTCTTAGGATTATGCAATGCCAGGATACACATGGCTCAGCTACTCTTTGGTGTATTTTTAAACCTATCTTCAATTGCTTGATTAAAAGGTATGTTATGATCTAAACAGCATATGCGCCAGTCTTGAGTCATTAAACCATTGTATATATGACTTCAAAGAGTGAGATGTTTATCAGAGAAGCCACTCGGTTGTACGGGTTCCAGGACACGAGTTTTCCAGCTGGACTCGTCTGGTCCACCACACTGCTTCAAAGAGCACAGAAGCTTCGAATCCAGCCTGGGCTGGAGGACAACGGACAGCAGTGCATCTGGCCAGATGCCATGTCAGGAGGCTGGGGTAGTTTTGAAGTAAGCATGTCCTTCAGACAATGTGCGCTAAATAGTAATTGAGCCTTACTACACTGGTGAACACTGAAGCTTATATCCATATATATGAACGTATATAATCCATATATATACACACACACGTAGTCCAGCTATACACATAAATATTCCATATATATATACATATGGAATATATACTCACATGTATGCCATATATACAGATATACTACATATTCCAAATTATACACATATATTTTGTATGTATACATATATATTCCATATGTATATACATACACATATTACATATTTATGCTCATATATATTACATACATATATATGCATATATATTCCATACACATATATATACAGGGTAGCCATAAAGTTTGTGTGCAATTTTAAACGGCACACTATTTTAAGTTGCACACAACTTTATGGCCACCCTATGTATATGGAATGTAGATTTGCAGTTAGTCGTGCCTGACTTTGCCACTTACAGTCTTAGTAGCCTCGGATAACTCAGTTAGCTCCTGGGGTTCCTGATTTGCACTTCATAAAACACTGTTAATAACATCGCCTAGAGAGTGTGGTTATAAAGAGTTAGATGGTCAGTGTGAGCATTATCAAAACAAACTCCCAAATGGTTTCATTTATTTAAAAACTGCTTGGCTATGACCTTCATAAGAATCAGATTCAGCATTACATTATTAGGGTGCCCCGTGAATACTCTAGAATAACGCTACTAAGACCACACTGAAATAGTCTGCAGAATTTGAGAGGAGGAAGCAACCACAGAGAAACGGAGAGGACAGTGAATGGCAGTTAGGAGAGAGAAAGGCCAACGTCTGTTCTCTCCCAGGCCACGGCACACATCTCAACACAGATTATTCTCACCTGAAAAATCTCCAAAGAAAAAGTGCAGCGACCCTGCAAAGTCTTTAAAATAAATGGTAAGATGTATCTATCTCCGTGGAACCGACTGCAGCTTTTTTGAATGTGCTCAGATTTCTCCTTGGAGTAAATGTGTATTAATACATAAAAACCTGCTGAAAGCTCATAATTATCCACATATATCACACATACTTTGTAGATCATCCACAGCATAGTTTAAACTCGGGCTGGCTTTGCCCCAGCAATTTACCACAAATATGGCTGACCAACAACTAGTGTGTTCTCAAGAAACACAGATGTCAGCGTCAGCATGAGGCAAAAAAAGCTCCAGGTTTTATAGGATCAAAGAGAAATGATTTGAGGATTATCCATGAGTTTTGTTTTATCTATGTCACTATGCTCTTCCTTTTATTTGGATAATTAAGAATGATCCTTATTTGTCATTTTTCTTTCTAATGCTATGTGCAGATAACAAAGATTTTAAATTTAGAGATGGCCTACTGGGCCTCAGCAAACCCCTGTAGGGAGTTATTTTGCCCTTTCAAACCTGTTGAGATTGTATGTGATTTGTACGTAAAGGCCTGTCAGTATATGAGCCTGTACAACTGTTTCCAAAGCTTCTCTCAGATTCCTTGAAGTCTACGACTTTTAAAAATGGGTTAAAAGCCACTGCTTTTTATTATTGTCCCCAAGGTTTTTTCACGGTCTGTCTTAGTCCCCAAGGGCCAGGATGGGCTCAATGAAGCTTTTGTGTAGTTTTGCCAGTTGTCCTCCAAGCCTGGTATATTTTCAAAACTGGATTCTGGAAACCAACAAACAACAAGTCACCTAATCCAGATTCATGCAGAAAGGATTTATTGGCTACAAAAGAAATTAATGTAATTTCTTCTATAAAACCTGGTAATCATTGAGAAGTCACTGGAGTTTATAGCAAGCGGATTTTAGTTCATGCACCGTGTCCACAAAGAGCTCTCGGACTTTGTTTAAGTAGTAAATGTTTACCTGAGTGATGGCACAGATTTGGAATAACGGGAAAACATCCAGAGATATGGTACCGTTTCTAACCAAATCTGATTAGAAAGCAGAGGACACGCTTGAAGTGGGGCTGAAAATATCTATATTCTTGGGGTGAATTTGAGAGCTGGGAGGTTAGAAAGCATAAAATTAGACATTACAATTTTAGTAAACATGAGTAAACTGAGACCCCCAAGTTCAAAATGAATTTTCTCCGAAATTTCATTACTTATTAGTGTCAAAATCAGGAAAATAACCCAATTTTCTTCCTTATAGGTCAGTCCTTATATAATAATTTAAAATATTAGGATAAAACATAGTTAAATATAGTATGTGCTGTTAGTAATGAAAAAATATTAATTATTAAATTCACTTCTAATTTTCACCAAAATCAATTTTCTGAATTTATACTCATAAGTACGTATTCTACCTCAAGCCACCCAACTTCTTTAAAAGTGTAATATCTGAACACCCATCTCGACTTTTTCTAAACCAAGAAACTTAAGCCTGCTTGCTACTGATTCCATTCTTGTGACCTACTCCGTGGATTTTCTTTGGCAGTCCAATAAAAACCTCACATGTTGAAATAATTTATTTCTGAACTTAATATTCCTCCGCAAATTCTTGCATTTGATTAACATTTTTCTCTTTATCATCTCACATATATCCTAAAAGAATAGGAAAATGGCTCATTTCTCCAATTATGAAAATAAATTAAATGAAGAAATTCAAACAAGGAATGAGGAGAGGAAAATGGAAATTGTCTATTATAAATTCTTTTGCATATTATACATGGATAAAATAATTTAAAAATAGCTTCTTGGGGATTTTACAGCTAATCTAGTTATATTCTATTTAAGAATGGATGGGTTCCAAAAAGCTGCTTCTACGCCATGTGACTGAACTTTTAAATGACTACCTACAGCCAGCCCCTGAAGCCGGAGTGATGGATGTTGGCGAATGCAGCCTCTGTGCTGAGCTTCGGAGCGGATTTTATACCTATGAAGTTTGCAGGTTAGACATTGATAAAAGAGAAGCTTTTTTCTGCGTGTAAACAAAGGCCAGAGTATAAGGCTGCTGCGATTGAAGTCAAAGGAAATCAGCCGGACACAGATTCAGGCATCAACTCTCTCTTTGTCCCCTACTTTCAGACCCACTTTTGCACCGAGGTAGGACCTGGCAGTTTTGTGCATCTGAGTGGCCAATTGATTTTATTTTCACTCTGGTTGCTCTTGAAAAAAAGAAGAAGGAAAGGCCTGAGAGGTCTGTCACCCCATCCTGTCTGTCAACACCACTGGTCAGAATGGCCTAGCAAGGTAGGCACGGCTGGGACGGACTTACACACTCAGCAGCCCCGGAGCAGCAAGGGAGGCAGAGTATTCAGCACCAGTGACTTTGTTTTGAACGGAACGAACTGACACTTCAGAAAAGAGATAAAGTTCATGGGACACTCACCAGAGAGAAGCCCACGGTGTCACCCTGTGCCATTCACGTCCTGCACACCTCCCAGTTAGCTGTGCCTTGCCGGGCCTTGGGTTTTAGGCATCAAGTCCCTTTTTATTTTTCTAATTACCATTTGTAGGAGGTTTGTTTCCCTGTTCATATTTCTCCCAGCAACATGCTTGACCAGTGACTTTTTGTAAGAAACCAAGACCATGTACTTTTTAAAGCTGCTGAAAACCCCTCTGACCTGGGGCAAATCCATGGAGGGGGCAGATCTGGGTTTACACATGAAGGTACAGACTCTGTGTTGAACAGCAGCGCCTGTGATCTGCTCCTGAGGGCAATTTCCTCTCGCCTCTATGTGTGTTTTTGAGACAAACAGAAAGCACTCACACACAGCATCCAACCTGAGCAGGCAGCCTAACGGTGATGAAGACTCATCCACGTGGTGCTCAAATGTAAGGAACCTTCAACTGTTTTAACATATTTCCTCTACACAAGAAAACTTTAGTCTTTACAGAGCCCCTGATAATTACCCTATATAATTTACCTGTGCAACGATATGCTTAACAAATATTCTGTGGGCCTGGGGTTTGATGTTAATGTCCAATCTAAAAACCCCAGGATGCTTTTTCATAAAGCACATTCCCAAGTAAAGCCAAGAAGAATATACTTCATGGGAGGCCTGTTCAGACATCCAAGTTCTGAATAATATTGACAAGGCTCATAAATCTGGAAGGGAAACCCAGAATATTCCCTAAAAACTAAATGAAACCTTTGGAAATAATTGAAAATATTTTTGCAAACTATGATCTAATATCGAAAATTAATCAGCAAGAAAAACAAAAAATGCAGCCAGAGTAAGCAAACGAACATGATTGGAAATCCCATCTGACAAGGAAAATACTGAAAACAGGCCTAAATTCAGGTCCAGCCCGTGGGTCCAACTTCTACTTTTGATTTATACGTTGAGAGTGCTTTAGCGGAGAAAGCATAAGGGCTTAGCAGAAGGTGCAGTCAGCACAAGAATGCTGAGGGAAGGGTTAGCTAGAGGTCTTCTGTACAGTCATGGGCAATTTGGGTCACAAAGAGCTGAAAATGGGCAAGTCGTGACCACAGCTCAGCCTCTGAGTCCTTTCGGCGCCTTGCTGACACTCCTCGAAGAACCAGTCCAACTGCATTGAGCATAGAGTTTTGCCAGATGAAAACTGTCTTCCCTGTTAAGACCACATGTACTGCGCAGAAGTTGCTGAGTCTCCTGGAGTTTGTATGAAGTACTTCAGATAGCCCAGAAATAACTTGCAGTTACCACAGTCTCTAGAGCACTGAGCTTTTTCTAAGCTACGAGAACAGGAAAGGTCCAAGGGCATCTGGATTTCACTGGAGAAAGTTCTTCAGGGCAGATATAAAGGTAATTGAGAGCATCACCGACGCTTGACCTTGAGTTTTCAGGCGAGAATGTAAGTCTCTACATAGAAAAGGACTGGGACTTCTAGTTCCAGCTTTAAGATTATTTTGAGTGATTTCAGAGCAAACAATTGCTGAATAAATTACAGATGTCAATATCTTCTTTCTCACGAAGAGATACTGGAGGGCTGAAGACGAGAGGAAACGCCCTTTGCTCAGGACGTGGTCAACCAGGCTTCTTACATGGGGACACTCTGGGCAACTGTCCTCCAACCTCCCTGTTCTGGCGTCCAGTATGTCAAACCATTCTATAGGAGTTCTGCAAAGCAGATTTTTAGAGAAGAGTCACATGTGTCTGTGGACAGTTTTAAAGAGATTCCCTCACCTTTAAGTTCTAGTCAAAAAAGTCAGTGTCACAGTCATGGCATGGAGACTTTTCAAACGTGCCAGTATCCGCTCTGAGAAAAGTTACCCACTACAGAGCAGGCTCTGTAGCCCTCTTCAGGCACTTTTCTGCCTTATATTTTTACAGCACTTTTATAAATAACTTACTTTTTAGACAGCAAAGATTGTGTTTTTCTCCACTGAAGAAAGCATCACTAATACCTAGATTATCAAGATGCAGTAGTTATTCAACACAGCGACTTGGAGTAAATGAACATCTTAACTTCATATTCTTACTCTGAGTGTATAAGAAGAAAAAATAAGCCCCCAAGTCTCAAACAAAGTCATCTGCCCAGGACATGTAGATCGTGATGGGGTAGAGAGATAGAGAGTGTTGACAATTTTAGCTGCTGGTAGAAAAAGACTTTCAGCAAATTAATGCTGTAATTTGGGAGTACACATAGTTTAGGTGTTTAATATTCATTACATATATTATGCCCATTGAGCATTTCCTAGCTGATATATAATCTGTGGTTTTAAAAGAGAGATGCCTGAAAGGGGAAAATTTGTAGGAAAATTCTAGAATGACTTTGAGACCTTTATTTTTTGTGCACTTTGAAATAAAGGGTGATCAGCAGTTGTCATCGTAGGTTACATACCCAGAAGCCACGATGTGCTCACTGTCTGGGGAAGATCATGCTGGGATGATGGTGACAACAGTGATGAATGACGATGACAGTGTGATGGAGGCAGTAACACACTGGGGCACCACTGAGCATGGGCTCAGTTATACACATCTGCATAGCAACACTGTGAAATGTACCTGTGATTATCCTCACTTTACCGGCCAAGAAACTAAGGCACAGAGAAGCTGAGGAATTTGCTCAAGGATATCCAGGCCACCGCACACAGATGGCCACGATCCAAACCCAGCAGGGTCAGCTCAAAAGTCAGTGCTGAAGCCCTGTCCTCTCCTGCCTTGGAAAATGGCCAAGTGTGTCTTCATTCACCAAGTTATTTGGCAAGTCTTGGTCTTAAAGACAAGGTAGGAAGTGTGGGTTGAATTAAAGCAAGTTAGCAGGATTTATATTTTATTGAACAACTTGTCTTAAGGAATACTGATTCAGAGCTCTGTCGCCTGCCACCTCTGCCCGGTCCACTCACCTGTGTCACAAAGGAAAACACTGGCCAGGCACCAGGAGGACTCAGAACAGTGGCCTCACCAGCTTCGTTCGATGTGGCCTGGGGTAGTGGCCACTCAGGACGCTCACCCAGAAACGCCCTTCATTAAGGCTTCTCCGGGCCCAGAGCAATGGCTTTGGTGTGGTGCCTGGGAATATGCCCTTGAGCTCGTTTCCAAAGAGAAAAGGAAGGAGAAAGCTGGAGAATGTCGCCTCGGGGCAGACATTCTGATGAAAAGTTCAGCAAAAATGTTACCCTAGAGCAGAGATTTTCAACAGGTATGCTATGAAGTTTTTTAAAACTTCTTAATTAAGGGCAGCACCTGTGGCTCAAAGGAGTAGGGTGATGGCCCTATATGCTGGAGGTGGCGGGTTCAAACCCAGCCCCGGCCAAACACTGCAAAAAAAAAAAAAAAAAAGATTCTTAATTAAATTATTTTTGAAAGACGTTCAAAGCACAGTAAGTACCTTCTTTTTTTTTCCTGCTCTTTTTGTTGTTGTTGTTGTTGATCAACAAAATTTAGGTGTGCTGTAGAAGTTCAACTATAGGTTCAAATGTTCCAGGAAATAAAAAAAAAAGGTTGAAAAACACCGTCCTGGAGGAAGATTCCTAGACATGTAAGGACAGGTTTATTCTGTGCAGTTATTTACACCACGTGGATGAATATCTAGAAGGCACGCTCTCCCAGGGGACACCAGGTTGAGGAGTTCTGCAGAGATGTGGGGGGCCCCACAGCTGGGAGAGTGACGCCGGGTTCCGAGGACAGCAAGGCTGCCCCTGACCCCTCCACCGTTCCTGTTGGTCCTCCTCTCAACTCCTTTAGCCCCATTTCCTTGTCCTTTTTAGGCTACATCCCTGTCACAGGCTATTGACAAACTGTCCCTAGTTCAGAGTTACTGACCACGTGACGTTTCTGTTCCTCTGACCGCCACCCTCCTTTTAGCCAGGAGGATTAGAACCCTAAAAGCAGCTGTGGGGACACTTCCCACCTCCTGCCTTCTCTGGAGGCCTGTGATACCCCTCTGATACTGTCGCCGGGTAAGTGGCCTTCTCCTCCCTCCCACGTCACCCACATTAACGTTTGGTGCGTGGCTCGTTTAGCTGCACAGAGCCGCAAAGTGCACACTCCAATTCTGGGTACTTTCTATTGGAAATGGCAGGGTGAGTCACCAGGCTTTCCTTGTAAGGAAACACGCTCAGTACAGAACCCTTGAGCCCTGTACATTTGCGGTGTCTCTAATTTCCAAACGTCCCTGCCTCCCAGCAGCGGGACGACGCTAGAGCCGTGATCCCGGCCGAGAACCGGCCCTCGCCTGGGCAGCGGCCTGTGCGGCCCTGGGGACAGGCGGCAGCGCTGGGGACACCGTCTGCTGGCTCCCGCCCGCAGCTGCAGTTGAAGAGGGCGTAAGTGGAAAGAAAACACATGAATGGGAGTAGTGACCCAGTTCCAGAAAGTCTGCCATTTCCTCCCCGGACTCAGCGTGTCAACAGAGCTCTGTCACCCGCCACCTCTGCCCGGTCCACCCGCCCCGGCCGGGCCCCTGGAGGACTCAGAACTGCGGCTCCACGGGCAGCGGCCGCTCGGGACCCTCACCCAGCAGTGCCCTTGGTTAAGGCCTCTCCGGGCCCAGAGCAGTGGCTTTGGTGCGGTGCCCGGGAACGCGGCCCTGGAGCAGGAAGGAGAAAGCTGGAGAATGTCTCCTCCGGGGCGGACATGCTGATGAAAAGCTGCCTGGGGTCGGTCCAGACGCCTGTCTCTGGTTGAATTTTTAATCTTGTTTCTCTTGGCCGCGCGGTCCCCTCCGTCCTGACCACTGCTGCCCGGGGAGGGGTTAGGGTTGGGGGGGAGACCGGAGACCTGCACCTGGACGCGCCGGTGCGAGGGTGGATGCCGCCAGGAACCCTCAGCACAGCGCCTGTTCTCCACGGCCTTCTTGGGAAATTGCGTTCATAATAAAGCGTCTTCAGTGAGCGATGACTGTTCATGGACTTCTGCTTGCTTGGCTGAAAAGGCATCACCTTCGCATGGATGCCAAGTAACCCCGCGGGGCGTTCGAACAGGGAAGAGGAGTTACGCGTCTGAGAACGGCCCAAATCGCCCCTGTAATCTGCAGTGTGGAAGAGGAAGTGAATGTCCGCATGTAAAATTCAAAGGAAATACTGGGACAGTATCTCCCATAGCAACAGCTGTTTTAGAAGCTCCAGCATGATTAACAAGTGTCTGTTTCATCTTTTCCTTTGTAGAAAATCAGACCACAGCCTGCTAAATCAGCGGGTCAGAACAGTACAAAGGCTTTCACAAAAGAAATACTCGAGTTCTATGGATTCGTTTTCTTTTTCCGATGAGTTCAATCATTCGCCGTACTGTTCATCTGCTTTTAATTAAGTCCCAGCTAACCATGATTAAGTGAAGAAGCTGATTATTTTAGGGAAATGGAGAATGTTAGCAAAATCAAAATGCTCTCTCATTATTAATACTTACATCCATTAGTTGACCAGAATCAATTCCAACGCAGTAACCACTGCTAGAATGGACTGTTGCTCTACAATGCCACCAGGACATTGGGCTTCCATCAGGAGGCGCATTCAGAGCCCTGTCGGCCAGGCAGCTTACTTTGCAATGAAGTGTGTAAGAATGCTCTGAAAATTAACACCAGTGGAAAGGAGAGGGGCTGGCAGAGGAATTTAGCAGTGGCCCTATAATCCCAACAGCCTCAGTTGACCCCACAGATTACTTGCATGGGTGTCCAACCCTCAGCCTGAGGTTCACATGTGGATTTTGTTAGGACTTTTTTTTTTTTGAGAGTCTCACTTTGTCACCCGTGCTAGAGTGCTATGGCATCACACCTCACAGCAACCTCTAACTCTGGGGCTCAAACGATTCTCATGCCTTAGCCTCCCAAGTAGCTGGGACTATAGGCACCCACCACATCTGGCTATATTTTAGAGACAGGGGTCTTGCTCTAACTCAGGTTGGTCTGGAATTCATAAACTCAGCAATGCAGCCGCCTCAGCCTCCCAGAGTGCTGGGATTACCGGCACCAGCCACCAGGCCCAGCTTGTTAGGACTTTTTGCTCATCCACAGGGGTGGATATCATGACAGTTAAATGGACCTTTTCTTTTCCTCACCAGCTTTCATCAGTGTGTGTGTTTCAAGTGTGGCCCAAGAGAAGTCTTCTTCTTCCAATGGGGTGCAGAGAAGCCTAAAGGTTGGACACCGCTGCAGGCTTTCTAGCCCTTTAGACACTGGCTGGTCTTCACACCCTGCATTGATCAGCCCCTGGACACTGTCTCAGGCAGGGGATGTGACACCAACCCCAAAGAGGGCTGATAGTCGATGGCCTTCTTCTGGTAGCACTTTCAGCAACCAAGAGAATAATTTCTCTCATCCAGAAGAGGGACTCACGCGACGCCCCACCTAGTCCACCGCAGATACATGTGTGTGAAATCGCACAGTCCTTATCTTTTCAGTAGCAGACACACCAAACTAAGCCCAATTAGTACTGTATAAAAATGAATAAATGCATAAAATTTTTGGCTGGGAATAAAGCTTTGGCTTAGATCTGCAGTTCCTTAATATATCTAGAGAAAGAACAAATTCAAACTTATTAAATTCTCATGAAAAATAAATGAAATAACCACTTCTGAGCAAAAGGATATTAAAATACAACTAGTCAAAGCACGTAGAAATTAAACTATTTCCTGTATTCATTCCTAAAGTCACCTCCTATACAGAGGTTATTTTAATTATCCAGCATCTACATGTATACACGTCTTTTAACGTGATAAATGCACCTTCTATAAATGTCCTATATTAATGCTATGTCAGTTATAT
Source organism: Galagoides demidoff (assembly GCA_963574575.1). Classification (NCBI taxonomy): domain Eukaryota; kingdom Metazoa; phylum Chordata; class Mammalia; order Primates; family Galagidae; genus Galagoides; species Galagoides demidoff. Next base: position 41,183 of record CAUYQV010142424.1, read on the forward strand.
TTTGCTTAAAGTATGAATGCCTAAAATACAATTAAGACAGTTTCTCTCATCTATGAATATTTATAGATTGCATTAGTTAGCAATTATTCATACCTTTATTTGATAGCAGTAAAATATAAATATTCAAGAATACCAAGAACTTCTATACAAATGTTTTCCATAAAGAGGCATTTTATAAAGGCTAAACATAATATTTTGAATCACTGTATATTTGAATTGGTCATCACTTATTTGATATGTTTAATAATGGATATAAATATATGCAATTATATTTAAAAGTCAATTATATCTATGTAATTAATGTATAAATTGCATGGCAAGATAAAAAATATGTGAGGATAATGCATGTTCACTCTAGGAGGCCAGGACCAGGTCTGCCTCTGGGTTTTTTTTGCCACTAAATCCCTGGGCTTTAAAGCATCTGGCCTATAGCAGGCCCTTGGTAACCATTTGGTGAATGCAGAAAGGATTATAAATCTCAGTTTTAAAAAAAGGATAAATCAGCTTCCCTTTCCAAACATAACCGAACCTCTCAAACATGAGCAAACCTCCCTCATTCATGATTGCTTTCAGGTTCAGATAAAAATTTAAGAACAAACATATTAAATAGCAGATTTGAGCTTACCTATCCAAATTAATGCATTTCTCTTCTCTCTCTCTCTCCCCACTCCCACACAGACTGAGACAGATTCTTCTTTACTTAAAAACAAAAGATTTATTTTCATTGCAGGAATATAAAAATGAAGTCAATTCTAACTTTAACACCATGTTACCTGGAAAAACACACTGAACAACAGGTGCGAAACATTTTGGAGAAAGAGCTATTAACATTTTGTCAGGATATCTAGAAGTTGCATTTATTTCATTGGTCTATACCTGTTCACTTCCAAACTTCCCAGAATGTTCTTAGATCCTAGATGAGGCTTTCCAAGAATAAATAGGAAAAATTAAAGAGGAAATATGGAACACGTATGTAAACAGGCTTGCCAAGACCCAGCCATGTCATTACAAAGCACCAAGATAAATTCAGAATGACAGGGACCCTAAGAAGCTGCAAACGAGTATGTTTTGCTGATTTGGAAGCACCAAAACCCAACTGCCCCCATGTCTTAAGGACTATAGTTTACTACACTTTTCTCCAGAAATAGAAACCTAGCCACTCTGTATTTATGTTTTATTAGTGGCTGAGTTTTGGAAGTTATGCCAAGAGGATTCCAGAAAAGAAAAAAAAAACTTTTTATATGAGTCATCTATTATGAGCTTCCATAAATCTACATCATTACCAAAATATGACCAAAATTGCTATGTAAATACCCAAGAATTGGAACAGAAGAGAGAAACAGGGTATTATGTCAGAATTCAATTAGTTCTAATATGATAGGAAAGCTACACTCATCTGGGAGTCCCGGAAAACTTTTTTGTTGTGTTTTTGGATTGTTCTTAAATTATGTGCTGACTTGGGCATGTGGCTGATGCATACGACCCACCGGCCAGGCTCGTATGCAGCACTGTCGCCACAGCAGTCCTTGGTGACATGCCCTTTCCTCCCCCACTTCTGCTTTTCAAGGCTTAACCTTAAACAGTCAGTACCTGCAGACCACGTGAAGCCCACAGTGCCACCCACCTGGATCATAATCCTTGCAAATGACTTCCCATTAATTTTTAGTAAATGTTGTCCTAACTATCCTCTAGGAATTTTCAGCTAAATTATATCAGAACTAGGGTTTTATATATGACTATCTTACTTTCTTATATCTATGGCAAAAAGTCATTTGGAAAAAATATTTAATATTTTTGCTAATATTTTACTTCTGATCCTGTTTCAAAGATTATACTAAAGAATTTTTTTAGAAAAAAAAACTATTCTATATATTCAGATAGTAGCATTTTACATCATTTAGTTGTTACATGGTACTTAGTTCAGCTACTAAAAACCCTAATACTACACACACTCACACACACCCTTATCACAGCAGCTGGCAGCTAACGGGAAATTCGTGAAGGTTACATCAGAATGAAATGGCAAGTGCTGCCAGCAGCATGGACGAAAACCAATGGCTACAGGCCCGAAAGAGGGAAGCAACCGTCTGAAGTCAGCACTCTAAAAACAGTTTTCTGTTTTCCGACAAATGTTAGTGAAAACGTGGTAGGACCATTTATAAAGGTGATTTTGCAAGAGGGTGTAATAATATTAGAGGCCTCGTTAAGACCAAGCTGGCTGGCACTTTACATGCCGGTGTAAATTCTGACAGGTGGTAAAGTCGAGGCTCAGAAGGGCTAGGTAAGCGGCTCCCGAGCCCCCTGCTCGTAAAGGGCAGCCTCGTTCCTAACTCAGCCTGCCAACGCCACAGCCCACACTCGCAACACCAAGGACCCCACACGCACGCACACACACGCTCAACCATTGTTAGTCATTGGTATTCAGCAGTATTTACATTATTCTTAGATTTCAAAAATAACAGCTGAAACTTTTCATTGGCACATACAATTTTTCAAAAGAAAACACAGCAATTATGGGGAAGAGTTAAATGATGGGAGGCACCGGATGAGTCATGTTTATGCTAAGCCGTATAGACAGGGATGACACAGACATCAGAGAGCAGGGCAGTGACGTGGCCAGCGTAGCTACAGAAGCTTTCACTGAGGCAGCGCCCTTGAACTGGGTGTTGAGATTTGAGTGACACTTGGGTAGTTGTATTTGAGAAGGGATGCTATTGCTGACTGAAAGAAAACGGCACAAGTAGCTTTCCATATGATAAATAAAAATCGAAACAGTCACATGAGAAGCACACAAAGGTGGGCAGCACCGTGCTGAGTCATTGATCTACTTAGAATGACACTAATAACGGAGTTAAAGAATCGTGGGTTCGAATACTCTGTGATTCATGTGTATGAAATTTAAGAACAGGCAAATCAAGAAGGGGGTGGCGTGGTAAGCTTTCACCTGTCGGGCACAATGCAGGGGTGTATGGCCCACCTCCTGGGTGGGGGGTTCAACTGCAACTTGGACTTCACTTAACAAATGCCTAATTGTAGGTATCCTTATATTAATCTGAGAAAAAAAAAAATAAGAGAAAAGGCAAATCTCAACTATTGGGATAGAAGTCAGACTAGAGCCAGGACATTACTCAGGAACAAAAACAAAGCAGGAGGAATCACGCTACCAGACCTCAGACTATACTACAAAGCCATAGTGATCAAAACAGCATGGTACTGGCACAAAAATAGAGAGGTAGATGTGTGGAACAGAATAGA
>CAUYQV010142426.1:0-33475 GCA_963574575.1 Galagoides demidoff
AAGGTACAGATCCACTTTCACAGGTCAGGCAAGAAAGGGTGAATCTGGAGCTGAGAGCCAATAAACTGGTAAATAGAATAAGGTCAGTATAACCACGTTATACAAAGCACAAACTAAAAATCTTTTTTTTCTTTTTTTTTAAGAGTCTCCTTATGTCGCCCTTGGTACAGTGCCATGGCGTCACAGCTCACAGCTACTTCAAACTCTTGCGCTTAAGCAATTCTCTTACCTCAGCCTCCCAAGTAGCTGGGACTACAGAGGACCACACCACAACATCTGGCTATTTTGTTGTTGTTGTTGTTGTTACTGTCATTGTTGTTTAGCAGGCCCTGGCCAGGTTCGAACCCACCAGCCCTTGTGCATGTGGCCAGTGTCCTAACCACTGATCAACGGGCGCCGAGCTCTAAAAATCATTTAAATTGCTGCCTAGGATTCCATTGTGTGGATAGACCATAATTTAGCTAACTAGTTTTAACTCACAGACACTTAAATCAACACTATTTGTTATCAGACATTCTTTCTGCCAATCTAATGGTGACATATCATATTTTCTCAGTGTTACTTCTTTAACTGTAAGTGGAACCGGGTAGCTTTTCATGTTTACACTATTTCATTCTCCATTCAAATTCATCACCCAAACTAATTTTAAAAGCTCTTTGTGCATTAAGAAAATAATGGCCCTTTGCTCTGCCATATATGTTGGAAATGTCTTTGGTTTGTTATTTGATCTGGGTTCTAGTATTTTGAACCACATGGAAGTTTTCTATTAGAGTCGTCTCTTTTGTAGTCATCAACAAAATCTAGCTTTATTTTCTTTTCTTTTTTCTTTTTTTTTTTTTTTTTTTTTTTGAGACGGAGCCTCAAGCTATCCCCCTGGGTAGAGTGCCATGGCATTACAGCTCATAGCAACCTCCAGCTCCTGGGTTCAAGCGAGTCTCCTGCCTCTGCCTCCCAAGTAGCTAGGACCACAGGCGCCTGCCACAATGCCCGGCCATTTTTTGGTTGCAGCCATTATTGTTGTTTTGGTGGGCCTAGGCTGGGGATTCGAACCCGCCACCTTAGGTGTACGCGGCTGGCGCCTCAGCCGATAAAGCCACAGTCGCCGAGCCTCTTCTTTTTTCTTAAGACAGTTTCACTTTGTTACCTTGGGTAGAGGGCCATGGCATCATAGCTCCCAGCAACCTCAAACTCTTGGGCTCAAGCAATCTTCTTGCCTCAGCCTCCCAACTACAGGGACCGCTGCAACACTCAGCTACTTTTAGGGACAGTGTCTTGTTCTTGTTCAAGCTGATTTTGAACTCTTTTTTTTTTTTTTTTTGAGACAGAGTCTCAAGCTGCCCCCCTTGGGTAGAGTGCCCTGGCATCACAGCTCGAGCAACCTCTACTCTTGGGCTTAGGCGATTCTCTTGCCTCAGCCTCCCAAGTAGCACCTGCCACAACACTCAGCTATTTTTTGGTTGCAGTTGGCATTGTTGCTTAGCAGGCCCGGACTGGGTTCAAACCCACCACCCTAGGTGTATGTGGCTGGTACCCTGCCAACTGAGCTACGGGTGCTGCCTGGTTTTGAACTCTTGAGCTCAGGTGATACACCCACCTCGGCCTCCCAGAATACTAGGATTACAGGTGAACAAACTCTAGCTTAATTTTCTGAACACACACATGCTAACTTCCTTTCAGAAGTTGACAGAAAAATTAACGAGTCACTAAAAATCCTTCCCCTATTTTGTAAAATCTGGAAAAGCAAATAGCTGTTAACTAAACCATTGCTAGCACCCAATGATGTAACTCATCAAAAGGGCATCTACAGATGCCGGGAATGGCACATTTCTGCATTGTGTTTGAAAAGTCCATAAGCTTGTCAGTTTTCCAATGTCCAGTGACCTACTGCACCTCTAGTAAAAGATGTCTTGGCTCAGTGGTTTCTTTTTTTTTTTTTTTTTTTTGCAGTTTTTGACGGGGGCTGGGTTTGAACCCGCCACCTCCAGCATATGGGGCTGGCGCCCTACTCCCCTGAGCCACAGGCACCACTGGCTTAGTGATTTCAAAAGAGGAAAAGTAAATACAGATGAAGATCTTGGCCCTTGCCCTACCCCAGCAGAGACTCTTTAATACCACAGCCAGTTCAATAGGCTAAGAAAGGAGATATGGTCAATTTCTCAGAGATGCTATGGCCCAATGTGAGACCAAAGAAAGAGACACACCAAGGCAGGTTCTTCAATTACCCTCTACCTCCCCCAGCTATGAACAGATGACAGACATTCTCAGATGACTTTCTCTCCTGGCAGCCTCTAAAAGAGCAGACAAAAACGAAGCAGAAAAAACATTTTTAAAGGATTGCTATTTTCACCTACCCTGGTCTAAAGTCACTTACACTGTGGCAAGCACATTAATTATAACAATGTGTCCTCTTGAATTCAGGGAAAAATTTTAATTGCATTCTATTTGTTCTTGGTATTTTGACACGATAGTACAAGAACCATGTGCCATCGCAATGATATATGTAAAGAGTCTTTGGGGGGAGGGTGTAAGGTATTCAGTTAATTATTTATTTATTTAATTAACAAATCTCTGGAGTACCTGCTACCTGTCTGGATCAGTAGATACTGAGTCCTTGTCTTCTAAAAGTGTAGACTAATGAGACTGAAACCTATAAAACAGGGATTCCAAGAACCTGTTTAAAATCCTGTCAGGAAAGAATTCACCGAGTGCTAAGGAAAAACATCCTATGAGATCCACCCCGTCAGACTGGAGGTCGGTGGCAGGTGGGGGGGGGGAACCATGGATAGGGTGAATGTGGAACACTCAACAAGAAGTCTGAAAAAAAGGAGAGTGACGGGACAGGAGCCCAGTGGTTTGTTAAGAAAGAAAAAAGACGTCTTAAGGCAGGAGGTGTCCAATGAGACAGCAGAGAAAAAGTAAAAGACAATTCCAGATTCGGAGAGGAGACAGGAACATACACAATTCCAGCCTTTATTCCATTTATTAAAGGCTGCCTTGTACCAGGCACTGGAGTGACTGCAAAGATGAGTAACAAAAGCTTCCAACCTTTGAGGCACTCACAGTCCACTAAGTAGGGTAATTAACTAAACACGCAGTTTAAGAGAGAGGGTAGCACAGGCAGAAGGCACTATTAGGTATGTGGGAGGCGTACCTGAGCCATATTTGCAGAATCAGGACTTCGTGATGAAAGTGAAGCTCATGGAAGCAACAGCACAGGTAAAAAAAAGGAAACAGGATGAATTTCATTAATGTTTCCTAAAATACTAAATAGGGAGTAGGATGGCAGAAAGCTTGCACTGGAAATATCTTAACAGTTGAAGACTTTGCAGTTAAGAATAAATAGGATTATGATTAGGACCAAAATTAGGACCCCCAGAGTACAGAAAGATAAAATTTGTAGGAACTATTTCTAAGAAAAGAATAAAAGTGAGAATGAATCAGTATAGAGTGTAACTGTCACCAGCTTTGGTACAGGAAGAAAGTATTTAAGGAGACCCTAGAAGGCGGTGCCTGTGACTCAAAGGGTAGGGCGCTGGCCCCATATACCAAAGGTGGCGGGTTCAAACCTGGTCCCTGCCAACTCCTGCCAAACTGCAACAAAAAAATAGCCAGGCGTTGTGGTGGGTGACTGTAGTCTCAGCTACTGGGGAGGCTGAGGCAAGAGAATCGTGTAAGCCCAGGAGTTGGAGGTTGCTGTGAGCTGTGACACCACAGCACTCTACCAAGGGTGATAAAGTGAGACTCTATCGCTACAAAAAAAAAAAAAAAAAAAAAAAAGGATACCCTAGAATACGACTGGAATCTTGCCAGGGCAACAGACCAACAATGCAAAGATGACAGGTTCTTCTAGGCCAGTAAGTGACCACTTACCAGGGACAAAGCCAGAACTTCCATGGTGTCCTCTTCCGGTTCTTTCTTCCTTGTCCCTAGAGTTTTGGTCTCTGAGCAATCAGTTCTGTGTTTTTATTCCTATGCACAATTTTAAACCACATTTTGAAAAGGCACTTCTTGTAAGGCAAAGATGGGGAGAATAATACAGAGGCTCTTAAGAGCTCCTGTCTAGCTGCCAAAGCATTGTTTTAGTCAAATGTCAAGTGAAAAGGAGAAACAGAATGATAATTTTATTTGAATTGCTTCCAAGGAAAAGTAACCTCCAGCAAAACTCCAGGCCCACTTTGCTGGAAATCCTGGCGTGTCGACAATAGAAATGGAAGCAGAAAATTGCATCTTCCAGAAAGCACGATAGCAAATCGGAAACACCAGAAGGAGAGATGTGCTATATGGTTCCTGGGGCTTGGGATCCATTTTATCCTTTCCTCAAACTCCTTTCTTGCTGAAAATGAAATTATTTAAAATATAATTTTCCCTTGCAGGGGGCTTTTGGCAATGCCTAAAGGTCGAATTCCTTGTTTTAAGTAAATCAATATATTAAATTTCAAATTTACTGGGCTTAAAATCAGGCACTGAAAGTAAATATAAACATAGTCTAAAAGTTTAAAATTAAAGATTTTAGAATGTATACAGTTAAATGACAATTCCCCTTGGTGAGATATGAAATTGTAGCCCAGCTGGATTATGTACTTTCAATATCTAAGGAATAAACGTTTTAAGTGTTTAGGAATCCTAGGGATCCCTGTAAACTACTGAGGACCATAGGCCAATACATTACAGCAGCCAACAGGCCTCGAGGCTGTTAACCTCTTCTTCCTTAGAAATATTTTAACCACAATGAAGGTGGATATTTTCAATGGTCTTTATCTTCATTCACTAATCACATTTATTAGACACTTAACTTTGTGTCCTGTTCTGTAATACGTGTTGAAGTTACAAATCAAACATAGACTTTGCTTCCAACAAGACTGATATTACGTGAGTGAAGGGATGAAGCGTTCCATGTGTGAGATTCGTGTCTTTATTCATGAGCCTAAAGTCAAACCACAGATGCCACATTGTCATTTGTGGTGGGTGTCCCAGACCCTCCTTGTTCTTTCTCAACCTGTTCCCACCCTTTGGTCATGCTACCATCTCATTCCTGACCCTGTCTTCACGTCCCATGTTTTATTTCCCGCCTGCTCGTTGAACTCAGCGCTGTGTCTCTGGGCTCTCTGGCTTGACTTCCAACCCTCCATCAAGGGCCTGGCTCAGACCCGCTTCACCACCTCATCCCAACTCAAACTACCCACCTCAGGCAGACTTTCCTACCCTATTCAACCTCCTAGAGATAGACGCTAGGTTCCAGCCCTACAAGACACAGGTACAAAGTGCATCACTGGCGCAGCAGGCAGGAGTGACTGACGCTACGTAGGAAGGCTTTGCAGCAGTGGCACCGGCTGAGCAGAGTCTCAGAGTGAGCAGAGAGGGTGGAACTCAAGCTCCAAACAAAGGAGACGGCACAGTTAGTAAAGAGAGAAAATATGGTTCATAGTCAGTTTTGTTGACAAGAACCCCTAATGGATAATCATAAAAATGTTTACTGAGTTGCTATTTTATGGAAGACAAATGGTCTAAAACGAGGCCTAACATATAACAGAAACTCATTAAGTCTTTGTAGCATAAATTAAATAAAAAGTTGTGTGCTGGCCGGGCGTGGTGGCTCCAGTGAGACCCTGTCTCCACTAAAAATAGAAAAATTAGCCAGGTGTTGTGTTGGGCACCTATAGTACCAGCTACTCGGGAGGCTGAGGCAGGAGGATGGTTTGAGCCCAGGAGTTTGAGGTTGCTGCGAGCTATCACACCAGAGCACTCCACCCAGGGCGACAGAGTAAGACTGTGTCTCAAATAAAACAAAAGGAAAACCTCAGCTAGGAGTAGCCGCTTTTGCCTGTTGTTCCTGCTACTGGAGTGGGGGAGTGTTTGGGGGGCGGGGGGGCAGGAGTTTGAGGTTGCTGTGAGCTATGATGATGCCATTGCACTCTACCTGGGGCAACAAAGCCAGATACTGAATAAAAAAAAAAAAAAAAGTTGTGTCCTAAATCAGAAAGTAACATGACATTATCCTACCAGGAAAATGAACCAAAAACAAACAAATGAAAGAACCACCAGAAAATTCAGTATCACCTTCTCCCAAAACAACAGAGCTTTCTCCTTCTATAATCAAACAGTGACATCCAAGGCTAGGCTGGGCCTAGTCTTTGTGCCAGAAACAGAGCCACCGAACCCTGAGCCCAAAGGGGTCTGGTCTTGATTAAGGTTGTTTTTCTTTGTAACATTCAGTTTGAAGGCAAAAGGAAGGCGGGTCAAAAGGAAACTGGAGAAGCCCAAGACGCATCAGTGAGTTTCACCATAGCATTTTATTTCCTTTGCAAACAGGACTCAGGGAGCTCATAACTCCCATCTTCATTTGGCTACTGAGCCAATAATTCACTTCAGTTCAACTACCTTCTGTCTTAGTTGCTTGACATAAAAAGAGTTTGGTTAGCCGGGCGCAGTGGCTCACATCTGTAATCCTAGCACTTTGGGAGGCTGAAGCGGGATAATCATTTGAGCCCAGGAGTTCAAGACCAACCTGAGCAACATAGCAAGACCTCATCTCTGAGGGAGGGAGGCAGGAAAGGAGGAAGGAAGGAAAAAAAAAAAGAAAGAAAAAAGAAAAATTAGCCAAGTGTGGTTGTGCATATTTGTAGTCCCAGCTACCTGGGAGGCTGAGGCTACAGGATCACTTGAATATAGGAATTTGAGGTTGCAGTGAGCTGTGATGATGCCACTGCATTCTGGTGTGGGCAACAGAAAGAGACCCTGACTCAAAAAGGAAAAAGGGGGAGGGCATTGAATCTTTCATGAATTTAAGGACTCAGAAAACAAATAATTTAAATCACGTTTGCATAGCCTCTTTCCTTACTAAAAAGGTTTCTGGGATAAACTTTTCTAATGAAGACAGACCAATGGCCAACACACACATGAAAACAATTCTCAACATCTCTATAATCATCAGGGAAATCCAAATGAAAATTATGCTGAAAATGTAATGAGCCAGTGAGAATGGTTCATCTCATCAAGTCCCAAAGCAACAGATGCTGGTGTGGATACAGAGAGAAAGGAACACTCATACACTGTTGGTGGGACTGCAAATTAGTTCAGCCTCTGTGGAAAGTAACACGGAGACTCCTGAAAGCACTAAAAGTAGGCCTACCATTTGACCTTGCAATCCCACTACTAGCTATTTACCCAAAAGAAAAAAAAGTCATTTTACCATAAAGACACTTACACTCAATGTTGATAGCAACATACTTCACAATAGCAAAGACATGTAAATGACTCGTGAGCCCATCCATACATGAAGGGGTTAATAAAATGTGGTATATGTGCACCGTGGAATACTAACTCAGCCATAAAAAGAGATGGAGACCTAGTATCTTTCACAACAATCTGGAGGGATTAGAGACCCTTCTCCTAAGTACCACAAGAATGGAAAAACCCACCACCACATGTACTCTACACTAAACTGGAACTAGCTGATCAACACATATGTACTCACATGGAAGGAAGACCCAGTGAAACACAAACAGCAGGGAGGGGAAGGAGATGGGCAAATACTACCCAGCAGGTACACTGCACAGGTACATTACATACTGCCTGGGTGAAGGGCATACCCATAACTTTGACTTAAAATGCACACACACACAAAACTCTGTAACTGGCGCATATCTGTAATCCTAGCACTCTGGTAGGCCAAGGAGAGTGGAATTGCCTGAGCAAAAGCCAGACCCTGTCTCTAAAAATAGCCGGCATTGTGGCAGGCACCTGTAGTCCCAGCTATTTGGGAGGCTGAGGCAAGAGGATCTCTTTTTTTTTTTGGAGACAGAGCCTCAAGCTATCCCCCTGGGTAGAGTGCCGTGGCATCACAGCTCATAGCAACCTCCAACTCCTGGGCTCAAGCGAGTCTCCTGTTTCAGCCTCCCAAGTAGCTAGGACTACAGGCGCCCGCCACAACGCCTGGCCATTTTTTGGTTGCAGCCATCATTGTTGTTTGGCGGGCCCAGGCTGGGGATTTGAACCCGCCACCTTAGGTGTATATGGCTGGCGCCTTAGCCGCTTGAGCCACAGGCGCCAAGCCAAGAGGATCTCTTTAGCACAAGAGTTTGAGGTTGCTGTAATATATGATGCTATGGCACTCTACCCAATGTGAGACTCCGTGCCTATGGCTCAGTGAGTAGGGCGCTGGCCCCATATACGGAAGGTGGAGGATTCAAACCAGCCCTGGGCCAAACTGCAACAGAAAAACAGCCAGTGGGCGTTGAGGCAAGAGACTTGCCTAAGCCCAAAAGCTGGAGGTTGCTGTGAGCTGCAATGCCACAGCACTCTACCGAGGGCAACAAAGTGAGACTCTATCTCTTAAAAAAAAAAAAAAAAGAAAGAAAGAAAGAAAAATAGCCAGGCCTTGTGGCAGGTGCCTATAGTCCCAGCTACTTGGGAGGCTGAGGCAAGAGAATCACTTAAGCCCAAGAGTTTGAGGTTGCTGTGAGCTGTGATGCCATGGCACTCTACCCAGGGGGGACAGCTTGAGACTTTGTCTCAAAAAAAAAAAATTAAAAAACAAAAATATATGTGCCACCTTAATACTCTGAAATAAATAAAATAAAATGTCTCTGGGATATCATTCCAATTAAACAGACTTTGTAACAAGGCTACGTCAACGTAGCGTGATAATTCCTTAATTTCTAAGATGCTGTTAAATGTGAGTGTTGTTGTAACACAGTAAAAAAGTCCTATCACTTTAGCAGGACTGGAAATTACATTAATGCAGCCTGTTTTGTGAGGACTAAGTGAGATCCCTTTCTTCAGCACTTATTCTTATTGTGAGTTACAGAGCCTACATCACTCATTGGAATCCCTGCATTCATCTCGTCCGGCCCTCAGACACTGGCTTTGGTCCATGGTGGGAGAGAGACTCAAGTAGATCAGCATTTATCAGGTACTGCAAACCTCGGGAGGCAAGCAACAATTGGGAAAATGATATTGGAAAAGAATCCAGAGAACCTGGCTAGGTACAAAACAGACCTGGTAGAAAATACCTGGGAACACTCTCCACCCAATCTTGGCAGACTACATCAGCACGGCAAGCTCATCTTGCTTTTTATCCCTCTACTCAACCTGCAAATTGATATTTCCTAACCTCTAGGTCATAGTAGAAAACTTACCTCTAATCTCTCTGCACTTCAACTCCTGCCAGTGCCCTAGGTCTTCATCACCCATCTAGACTGTCCACGCGATTCCGTAACATTCAGCCCATGCTAAGGACCTGTACTTCCACCTCTCTGCAGCGTGGCAACATTCTGACCCTTTAACAACCAAATACCCACAAATCCAAAATTACAAACTTAGAAATCCTGCTTCCTGTCATCTCCCCCAGCCAGCTAGGACCTCTTCGACCTTGAGGAATCTGGCAACATCATCTGATTGTTCAAATTCAGCCTAACAAGCCCACATGCCTGGGCTATCCTCTCAGCCGGGGGCGCCTGAGGATACTGAAGCCCTACCAGAAAAATGACTTCATGAACCCCCTTGGCCTCGGTGCATCCTGGCATGCTATTCCAGTTCCTCCTACATTCTCAGTCTCAGTGTTTAGCTCCCTCCCCCAGTACCCAGCCCTCCCCTGTTCCTCCACATCGGCAGTGTCCTCCCAGGCTCTCAACCTTCATCTAGGTGGGTCTCAGCAATTACACTCTCTGGGTGGCATCGACCACAGCCTCAGCTAGCTTCTGTGCCACATGGCCCTGCTAATCCATCCTCCAGTCCCTCCCCTCAAAGGCACCTGTAGGACTGTACCACTGAGGAATCCTTCCAGGGTTCCCTTACTGGTGCCACACCAGGTGTTTCAAGGCTTACCAGGTCTTCTCCCGCCACTTACACTTAGCAATCCTGTCACTGAGAAAACAGGGCAGCAGGAAGAACCCTGCCAGCCCCTGTCCCTTAAGCCCCCTCTTTATTTCCTCCCCCCCCCAGTGACAGGAACCCTTCCACTGTGTTCTTGGCCTGTCATCCCAATGCTGCCACTTAAAGGCTATGCAACCTTTATAAGCTGCTTAACCTCTTTGTGACTCAGTTTTCTCATTTGTAAAACAAAGACAGTAGCATGAAACACACAGATTTTCAAGTGGTGAAAGTCAAGTGCACACACATGGGAGCTGCTTCCTCTCCTGCTCCCCTCAACCCCATCCCCGCCCACTCAGAGTCAAGTCTTCACCACTCACAATGGAATTGTTTATCCCCAGGCAACCACTTTCCTTACCTGGCTAGCACCAAGCTCCCTGACACTCCACAGCCTCCTCCTACCTCAGGTCACTTTCCTCACAAGTTTATTCTCTGCCCGCACCAAGGCCACCAGTGACATCTGACGGCAAACCCACTGCCTGGTTTTCAGTCCCTCTGCCATGTGGAACCTCCGCGCTCGTCTCTCCCTCGGAACTCATTACTCACCCCTCCTGGCTCTCCTGAGTCCTTCCTGCTGTCCTCTGCCACAGCCCCCGGGTCAGCCCCTCAACACAGAGGTTCTGGGTTCTACCCTTGGCTTTCTTCTCCTCTCCCCAAGAAGAGCTCATCAGCTCCTGCATCCTGGCGGTGCCAGGTCCGCTCGTGATTCCTCCGTCCCTGCTCACCAGCCTCTGTCCTGGGCTCTGTCTGCCTATTGTCGCTACCTGTCATCCCAAGGGAAGCTCAAGTGGAGCTTCTAATACTCCACCATTTCTAAGTGGAGTATTGCGTTCCCCAAACCTTCTTCTTCCCTCCGCATTTCTTATGTAGACTGATGACATCTGATGGTATCCTTACCAACCCAGCTCTCCTTTCACACCTTTGTAGTACTGGGCAAAGTACATAATTCTAGGAAATCCATTTTGGTGGGTATCTATGACCATACTGGTAAACAGAAATGGCCTAGGCCTGTATTCGTGGACCCAGCTTAGAAATGTAAGAGCCATTAGAAATAGGATAGGCCACAAATGAAATCTAAGGGGTACATTCTAAAAGCAAGAGCTTAACAAGAGGCCTTCTTAGCTCAAGGTATGAGAACAGGGGGTGCTTAGGCTAAGAGGAAGAGAGAAGTGATAAGGTAAGGAAAGGCCCAGAGGGGAGCCCATTCCCAGGTCCCAGCAGGCACTGTTCCCAACACCTGAGCTGGATGCCTGAGCGGTCCTACTTCTCACTTCAACTCAGTTTACTCACTTGTCTTTGACTCACTTGACTTTGTCTCCTGCCTGGAATATTTTTCCTTGCCACCACTATCCCACTAATTTAGGACTTCTTTTTCTCACCTCAAACCCACAACCTTAACACATCCCATTCTCTGCTATAATATAAAATTTTCTTTGGGTTTAGGCATGGCAGCTCACACCCATAATCCCAGCACTTTGGGAGGCCAAGGCAGGAGCATTGCTTGAGACTAGCCTGGACAACATAGTCAGACCCTATCTCTACAAAATAAACTTAAAATTAGTCAGGGACAGGTGCAGTGGCTCACACCTGTAACCCTGGCACTTTGCAGGGGGCTGAGGTGAGCAGATTGCTTAAGCCCAGGAGTGAAAACCAGCCTGAGCAAGAGTGAGAGCTCATCTCTGCAAAAAAAAAAAAAAAAATCAGCCAGGCATGGTGGCACATGCCTATAGTCCCAGCTATTCAGGAGGCTGAGGCTGAGGCAGAAGGATTGCTTGAGCCCAGCAGTTCAAGGCTAAAGCAAGCGATGATCCAGCCATTCATTGCCTTCTAGCTAGAATGACAGAGCAAGATCCTGTCTCAATAAACAAACAAAATCCCTTCTAATGGCTCCTAGCTGCCATTAGGAAGCAGCATAAGCTCTTTTGATCTTCAAAATCTAGCCCCAACCTACTTTTGCCACTTCCATCTGGCATCACTATAGCTGTAACAAATGACCAGTTCTCTTTGTGGTCCTGGAACTTGCCATGCATTTACCCCTTCATCTACCCCACAGGATATGTCTTCCATCTAGAACATTCTACCTTGCCTTATTGCTCCTATAGCCAACTGTCATCACTTTTTTTTTTTCTTTGAGACAGAGTCTCACTTTGCCGCCTTCAGTACAGTGCCATGGCATCATAGCTCACAGCAACTTCAAACTCTTGGGCTCAAGCAATTCTCTTGCCTCAGCCTCCTGAGTAACTGGGATTACGGGCACCTGCCACAACACCCATCTATTTTTAGAGATGGGGGGGGTCTTACTCTGGCTTAGGCTGGTCTTGAACCCATGAGCTCAGGCAATCCACCTGCCTCAGCCTCCCAGAGTGCTGGAATTACAAGTGTGAGCCACAGCGCCCAGCCCAACTGCCATCATTTCTAACACGCAGCTGCAAATACTTCATCAGCATGGAGACTTACTCCTCAGGCAGAGAACTAACCTTTTCTCCACCCATTAGTCTTTTATATTTGTTTACATTCTCTCTTGGGCTCTTATTAATTCCATTTTATCCCTAGGGTTCTAGCGCAGAAAACTAAGGAAGATAGCCATTTAATGAGTGCAAAGCTTTTTATAGGCACCATCTCATTTAATCACAAGAATTCTGAGGTAGGTACTAATTATCTCCACTTTACAGGTGATTGAAGTGAGGCTGGCCAGACGCTCAATATACATGTGTCCTGGAATAAACCAACTCTGCTTCATGAATAGCCATAGCTATTCATCCTAAGGAGATCCTCAATAAGTCAGCTCTGTTAAGGAGACAAAAGTTCTTGGCTTCCCATACGCAACATAAATCTTTAAAATACCCTGGCAACTGCTTCCAAGAGATTGAGGTTCCTGTATGGAGGTGCTTAGTACATTCCTGCCCTCTGACGCTCCCAGAAAGCAGGTTTCTTTATCACTGGAGGCCTGCTTACCTGCTAACTGCACAGTTAATTATTCTTCCCATAGTCTGGTTAAGGCTGAGAACGCTGGCTCAGAATTCCACCAATTAGAAGTGTGGTTGGAACTGAGCTCATAACCACCAATAAGGCCAGCGATGTCTCTAGCTTGCCTGGCTCCCACTGAAGAGGGGTTAGTAAGTAAGGAGGTCTTTATAGCGTGACTCCTATAAAGCAGATTGCTCACAAATTGACCCTTGCTTGGCAAAGCCCCCAAGGAAGTGTCTGGGTACAAAAGCTGCTCGAGAGTGTGCGCCCTCTACTGGAGGGGTCAAGAAAACTCAAGGTGCAGGCCCAGCACCTTGGCACTCTGGAAAATGAGAAGTTACACATGGGAGGTCTAACTTTTCATTCGCAAACTTCCTTTCCAGCCTCCACTACGGAAATTACCCAGGACTCTGAAACGGATCTGTGCTTCCAGAGTAAAGCTATTGGTGCTTTGCAGGCAACAAGTGAGGCCTATCTGGTTGGCCTTCATTTTATTTTTTTTGAGACACAGTCTCACTCTGGTGCCCTGACTAGACTGCCATGGCATTAAGCTCACAAGCATCCTCTGTCTCTTGGCCTTAAACAATCCTCTTGCCTCAGCCTCCCAAGTAACAGAGACTGCAGGTGTCCTCCAAGACAGTTGGCTGGTTTTTCTATTTTTAGTAGGGGGGGGGGTCTTGCTCTTGCTCAGGCTGGTTTTGAACTCCTGAGCTCAATTGATCCATCCGGTTCAGTCTCCCAGAGTGCCAGGATTACAGGTGTGAACTACGATGCCCAGCCTGATTGGCCTTTTTGAAGACACCCACCTATGTGCTATCCATGCCAAAAGTTCTAACAGTTATGTCGAAAGACATCCATCAAGCCTGCTGTATACCTGGAGAACATGCTTAAGAATCCACTATGATGGCAAAACATTTCATTCCCCACCCCCACCCCCCAAATTCTTTTCTTCCTGCTATTGGTAGTTCTGAATGTTACTTTTTTTTCTCCCATGGGTCAAAAGTATGTGATTCTGAGTGGAAAAACAGGAGACAAATCATGTCCTGTCAGTTTTTCCATTTTCATTTGTGCGTGAATTTTTAATATAAATGTAGGGATGTGTGAAGCTTTAATGCAAGTCAAAATGTTTTCAGTAAAAAAGTTTCAGCAGTTCAACTTTGTAACAATTATAAACATGGTAAATTTTTCTGGGCAATGCCAGCATTTGGATTTTTTTTTAAGTAAGTAAATTTCATACTGACGGCAACTAAATAGTGTTTGGAGCATTTTTATCACACGGTAGATTCCATCCGTTCACTATACTTTTCTGAGTTGCCCCCCATGCAAGTTCCTTTTTAATGTTCTGTCTTCTGTGCTATTTCCTAAGTTTGCTATTAAAATACATTAAACTGTTTTTTTAAATGCATTTGGAAGAAATGGATACTCAGCGAAAAATACAAAAGACCGTATCTAACTTAAGAAGCACAAAACCTGAAAATTACAATAATCACAGAATTATCTGTAATTGTCGAATTATCACCTGCCCCAAAAGGCACTGGGCTCGGACAGTTTCACAATTTCTTTTAACCCTCGAAGGAACAGATAATTACGCTATTTAAACTATTCCAGAGACCAGAAAAAGGACTGTGAGGGATCTTTATTTTTCTTCTTTACTCATTTCTATGTTTTCTGAAGCTCCACAGTGAATGTGTATGATTTTAATAACTAGCAGCAGTAAACCTGTGCAACTTACGGGAATTTTTAAAGGAAACAATTATGGATTTATATAAAGTTTTATTTAAGGGTTTTCCTATCTGAATGAAATGTTCAACAATGTCTTCATTTATTCACTATTTGCTTGTAAGACCAATGCAAGAGACTGCTGGGCGCGGGGGATGAAATGAGAAGCTCAACACACACAATACTGATCCTCGTGGAGTTTACACACTTGTGAAGAGACAGACATCAGATAACAATCTGATTAAGTATAGTGAAAGAAGTATATAGGATACAATGAGAAGACCACCTTACCTGGGAGTCAGGAATGACAGATTATCAAGCAACTGTTAAAACTAATGATGTGGTCTACCTCTGGGAGACCGAGGCGGGAGGACTGCTTGAGGTGAGGAGTTCAAGACCAGCCTGAGCAAGAGTGAGACCTTATCTCTACTAAAAATAGAAAAATTAGCTGGACATTATAGTGGGTGCCTGTAGTCCCAGCTACTCAGTAGAGTGAGGCAGGAGGATCACTTGAGCCTAGCAGTTTGAGGTTGCTGTGAGTGAGGCTGACACCATGGTACTTCTAACCTGGGCAGTGGACTGAGACTGTCTCAAAAAAAAAAATAAAAAAGAAAGAAAAGAAAAAAAGAACTAATGATGTGTTGATAAATATGATGAATATTCATGATCTAATAAGCGAGAACTAAAAAACAGTATTTCTAATTTAGCCCCACTTTTGTATTTCTTTTAAAAAGTGTATCTGACGCCTGCGGTGCATCCTATAAGGGTACATGTGAATCTTTCTAAATGAAGACGATAAATGTCTTAACACAATAACTAAGAACATGACATGAAGGCTATGTTAACCAGTTTGATGAAAATATTTCAAATTGTATATAAAAATAGCACACTGTACCCCATGACAGTATTAATGTACACAGCTATGATTTAATTAAAAAAAAGTATATCAGCATAGAAAAAAAAAGACCAGAAAGACATACAAATACAATAAAATGAAAAATGTTAGCAGTGGCAAGATTTATAATTCCCATATTCTTGTCCTTTTCAGTATTTTTCAAATTTTCTAAAAGATATTACCTGTGTTTGCAAAAGCCTCATTTGACTTTTAATTTTTTGTTTGGTGGGGAAAGACAGTCTCACTCTGTCAGCCTGGGTAGAGAGCCGTGGCATCATGTCATAGCTCACAGCAACCTCAAACTCCTGGGCTCAAGAACTCCTCTTGCCTCAGCCTCTCGAGTAGCTAGGACTACAGGTGCCTACCACAACACCCAGCTAATTTTTCTATTTTTAATAGAGACAAGGTCTCACTCTTGTTTAGGCTGGTCTTCAACGCCTGAGCTCAAGTAATTCTCTGGTCTCAGCCTCCCAGAGTGCTAGGATTACGTGCCTGAGCCACCATGCCTGGCCTGATTTTTAATTTTTTTTTGTTTGTTTGTTATCTTTTTTTTGAGACAGTCTCACTATGTCTCCCTGGGTAGAGTACCGTGCATCACAGCTCACAGCAACCTCAAACTCTTGGGCTTAAGCGATTCTCTTCCCTCAGCCGCCCAAGTAGCTGGGACTCCAGACGCCCACCAGAACACCCGGCTATTTTTTTGCTGTAGTAGTCAGTGTTGTTTGGCAGGCCCAGGCCGGATTTGAACCCGCCAGCCCCAGTGTATCAGGCACCCAGCCCCTTTGTATCTCATTAGCAGATCTAAGGCTATGTAAGACAAACCTGCAGGTCCTCAATCCATAGAACTTAGGCCTGGGTATACTGTCCAGTGGCTTGTCTCTAATCAGCGTACTTCCTTATCTTAAGGTAAAGCATTCCAAGCCTTTAGGCAAAGCTCCACTTCTTCAACCAATTACAAATCCGATAGCCTTTAAACCCTGCGAGTCCCCATTTTGGGATGTCCCACCTTTTCATGTGCCTTCCTTGTCTTGTTTTATGACTTTGCAGGTAATTCCTATCTCCCTGACAAAACTGTAACCCAAACACGGCCGTTTTATGACTTTAAAGGTAATTCCTATCTCCCTGACAAAACTGTAACCCAAACACGGCCTGTCCACCTGCTCAAGGATTCCTGGGTGTGGCTCCAGGTCACGGTCCTTAAATTCAGCTCAAGGATAAGACTCTTTAAGCCTCTTTAAATTACTTTGAAGAGTTTGGCTTCTTTTCCACTGACAACATTCACGTTGTTCTGCAACCATCACCACCTCCTATCTCCAGAACTTTTTCATCTTCCCAAACTGAAACTCTGTACTCATTAAACAGTAACCCACCGTTCCCCTTTTCCCCTCAGCCCTTGGCAAGCACCGGGCCTCATTTGATTTTAAAATATAAACATTCAAAGACCAAGCCTCATTCACACCTTAGGTATAAATTACTTTCATCTGCGAACTCCCATCACTCAGAAAAGACTGCCCAAGTAAAGCAGGCAAGAGCTACAGCTATGTAGTGTGGGAAGATGGGCTGGGTGGCAATTTTAAATGGAGGTACTGGGGAGGGGGTGTGTGTGGAAATTTAAAAAGTGAGACAGGAAGGAAAAGTAACTGCTTACTTTGAGGTTTGGCCCAGGGCCTGAAAACAGGCAGTGTATTCAGGTGTAAGGATGAGACGGCCAGACTTCAGCCTCTGCTTCTTTCAGGTCAATGCTGACTGTCTCTGGCTGCTAAGAGGCGCCAAAAAAAGAAAAAAGAAAAGGAGGATGGAAGGAAGGGAGGATGATAAGAAAGAGATATGGAAACTTAAACGTCAACAAATGAGGTCTCCCAGAAACCAAACACAGGAATTTCCTTTACAATACTCTCTAACAGCTGGCCACACAGCACCTGCCTGAACAAGTCCAACGACAGGGGTCCAACGAGCCCTGACATTCCAGGGAAGTACATCCAGACAGCTTCATAAATCCCCAAACCCATAAATACAGAAGAGACTGTAGAGGCTTCTGTTTTTTCCTAGTTTTTTTTTTTTTTAATTTCTCACTGCCCACTGTAAGTTAACCCGTTTTTCAACTTTTTCTGAAACAATCTCACCCGAATAAATATTGCCCTGGCTCAAGCAAACGCTAAACTTTCATGAACTTCCTTGTTTCCCTATGGAGCAAATGCTGAACTTATTCCCAGAACAGCAAAATTCATCATTCTAGTCTTTAATTCACCCCAAAACTCCCTTTTTCTGGCAGAGACTTATCACCTCTTCAGACGTCTTTGCTTTTGCTTCCCTAACACCGTGAATAGTGATTACAGCTGATTCTCTTTTCAAAAAAGCCCTTTCTCACAAAGGGAATTTTAATTACTTAAGAGTTATAACCAGCTGCAATCCAAATCCGTGCCTTAGCAAAATTACAAATTACTACCTGTCAGGAACCTTCAGGTTGGCGTCAAACTCAAGAAAGACAGCGTGGCATCTACAAATTCTAAGCATCTGCTGTCTCTGTGTGTCTTATTTTTCTTCCTCCATCGACAGCAGTATCTCACACCTTCTTGGTGTCAGATTTGTAGAGCATGCTTCTGGGGAATCAAAGAGTCGGCTGACAAAATACTTTGCCCATCTCCCACCTGATGCAGCCAGGAAACCTGTCTGCAGTTCCAGGGAGGGTGGGGATAAGCTGGTGATCTGAGGGAAGGCTAGAAGGAATGCAGGAAGAGGGGGTGAAGGAAGCAAAAGCAGCTGGGCTGATGTGGCTGAAGGGCAAAGCCGGGGTGCTTCTGCGTGCAGCGGGCTTTGCAGCGCAGGGGGCTTTGCATTCCGGTCAAAGAGTGCTGGCTCTTAGAGGTAGAGAACAAAAGGGAGGTAAAAAGGAGACAGGCAAAAAGGAAAAGGGATGCACCTAATTTCAAAATAATGCCTGGAGACAGCCCTGCCCACTCCCTCACCAGCTGTGCTTTAATTACCCAAGTCTGCCGCAGCAGCAAACGTTCCTCACACTACCTGAGATCTCACCCACCCGAGCCCCTTGTGTTAACAAAGTCAATTTCTCTGAGAAGCTGGGCTGGTGGTAATTAAAAAAGAGAGGAGAGGATAAACATCATAGATAAAGGAAAACTGCAGACTGTAAACTTCAAGCGGTCTCTGGCCAACCATTTGGAGGAATTCCTCAATTCACAGGAAGGAGGAGGCAAGAAACCAGTGAGAATGCAGATGAAGGTGTCACTTGTGAAGAAAGTGCTATCCAAGTGGGTCACCGGGAAAGCTTATTTATTTGTCAGAAATCCCAATGCCGGCAAGTACTTATTTATGAGCATGGGAAGTTGGGAGCGCCACTTCTTTCAAAAGAGGTATCCAACTAATTTCAGATCTTATTTCAGAGAAGTGGCAGTTTGAGAAATATCCTATACCTGGCATATCCAACTTCCTAAGGAAAGCACTTCAGGAGACTTCCCAAGGAGTCCTTGCAGACAAGATGGAGACCTACATGCTAGGCGAGGTGACCTGTTCACTGGCCAAACCACCACACCCCTGAAGCTTGGATTATCAGATGAGCATTAACCCAGTGAGAAGTTTCTCAATGTGTTCTAAAGGGATCCATCCACTCTGGCCACATCCCCCTCCACACTATTCTTCATTCTCTTGAGAAAAGGTATTGGGTAATATCGTTCATAAGCGCAATTATCACAAAACTAGCAGATGAGCAAATAACCATTATAATCAGCTGTGTAAATGATATACTCGGAATAATTTTTATGGACTGTTTGCAATTTACACGTAATTCCCATAGAGTAAAGCAGAGGACTTAAACTGTTGAACTTCATGTGTGCTTTGTTTGGCTTGCCCAATGTTAAGAAAATTTTTAAACTGGCTAACAGCATGTAAAAATTAACTGGTTTCACATAAAAATCCAGATTTTTTAAACCTGAAAAATCAGAAGACCTGGCAACATTGGGTCCTCATTACTGCAGGGCAGCAATCAGCTGGAGTGAATGCTGGCTTCCCCCAGGACTGGCAAGGACCCTGGTTTTGTGCCTCCCCACCAACAACTGGCCCAGTGTATTCATTTCACCTGCGTGGCCCTCCACTGGCATTTGACTCCTATGGTAAAGTGTTAGTTCTGATTACTAAATGTGTCCAATTAACTATAAATTTTATTTGGTGTATTAAATTCCAGCTCAATCTTCTCTCTTTTGCCTTTTACACATTTGCTCTTGTAGCAATGTCTAATTTCTGATCATAACTTCATAATGGAAACCTGTATATAAAGGACTTCCCAATTTTCCAGTGTACCATTCTATCCTTTGGTTTATTTAATCTTCCCACTATTCCAGGAAGGCTGGGCTTATTGTCCATAATATGAGAAAGATCATAGCTAAGAGAAACCAAAGCCAGGATTTCAAATCAGGACTTGAGCTAAATCTTAATCTAGCATTTCCCACCATACCATCCACCTCCTGAACCCCTGGAGACAGCTCCAATTCCAGACTGACCAAGAGGGCAAAGCAGCTGGGCTCCTCTGGAAAGAGCATTTGGAATCCTTGCTTTACTTCCGTTTTTAATTTAAAAAAAAAAAAAAACTATGTAACAGTGCTTAATGGAAAGACAGCTGATTCCCATTTACACTTAACCTGTGCTGAACTCACATACTAAATTTTAAAGCTCTGCTCTCAAAAATGCATTTTGTTCTTTAAGATCTCCTTGGTAACACTTCTAATTGGTATCTGCACTATGAAAAAACCCAAAAGGTTTGGAACCAATCAATGACTCGGGTTAGAATAAAACCCAATTGGAAATCCAACTCTGGCAAGTATGATAGGAAAGTTTCAGTATGACAGCTGTGTAGTAGATCCAGAAGACAACCTATCCAGAATGGAGGAAGATTAGAAAATCCCAGGAAAGGGCTCAGCGTCTGTGGCCCAAGTGGCTAAGGCGCCAGCCACATACACCTAAGGTGGGGGTTCGAATCCAGCACAGGCCTGCCAAACAACAAAGACGGCTGCAACCAAAAAAACAGCCGGTGTTGTGGCAGGTGCCTGTGGTCCCAGCTACTTGGGAGGCTGAGGCAGGAGACTTGCTTGAGCCCAGAGTTGGAGGTTGCTGTGAGCTGTGATGTTACGGCACTCTACCCAGGGAAACAGCTTGAGGCTCTGTCTTGGAAAAAAGAAAAGAAAAAAATCCCAGGGGACTCAATTGAGACTTCTGGGGAGAAAAATTCAGGACACGGTCAAATAATATGAGATGGGGGGAAAGTTTCTTAGAAACTTCCAGAAAAGCAAAAAGCGATACAAAAAATATAATCATAATATACCACTTAAATTTTCCATGAATGATATTTACAGACAAAGTAATGCCCCTATTAATTAACTGGCAGATTTTCAACTACACACAGAGTATGAACTTCATCCTACACACAGCACCTGAATCACAGTTACATAACACAATGTAAATACCAACAATCTTGACAAAGTATAAGGGTGAGGCCCAAGAAATAGGGGAGATGAGCAAGAGAACTAAAAGGCAGGATAGACAGACACCAACATTCCCCAATTATAAAAAGCCTTTATTATAGGAAAAGGATCAAAAGTATAAACATGCTATTTAATGGTAAAAGTGTAACAGGAAAACCATAAGTGGTGATGTGGTCATATCACAAGGACAAGGATAGGAGAGGTGAATCGGTCTTAGTGAGCTAAAAAAACATCTGAAAAGCACCAAATAATGTTGAGAAACAGTTGACAGAGAAATACCAGCAGAAACATATATTATTTCAAGATAGGAAAATAATTACCAAGAAAGTTGTGGGTGGTTTTTTTTTATTTTTGGATTAATATGTGGGCACTTAAGGTTAGGTTACATTGTTTGCATTTGTAAAGTCAAGTCCAGCAAGTGCGCCATATACCCCATATGCCTGTACACTGTACCAGTAAATGGCAGGTGGGAACTTACCAAACCTCTTCTCTCGAGTTTAATTCAGTTTTTCTCTCCTGTGGGCCTGTAGTTGTTACCCTACTAGTTTAAACTTAGTATTGAGTATGTGGGATGATGCCTGCTTCTCCATTCTCCTGATACTTGGGAGAATGTTCTCCAGATCCTTCCAGGTAAATACAACAGATACAACATCTCCATCTTTTTATGGCTGAACAGTATTCTACCACAGTTTATTAATCCATTCATGGGTTGATAGGCACTTGGGTTGTTTCCACGTCTTTGCAACTGTGAATTGAGTTGCTATAAACATTTGAGTACAAACATCCTTATGGTAAAATGACATTTTTTCTTTTGGATAGATACCTAGTAACGTGATTGCAGGATCAAATGGAAGGTCTATTTGTCTTTCTTTCTTTCTTTCCCCTCGTTCTCTCATTCTTTTTGAGATAGAGTCTAACTGCTAGCCAGGTTTGAGTGCCACAGCATCAGCCTAGCTCATACCAACCTCAAACTCTTGGGATTAAGTGATCCTCCTGCCTCAGCCTCCCAAGTAGCTGGGACTACAGACGCCTGCTATCACACCTGGCTAAGTTTTTGATTTTTAGTGGAGATAGGGTCTCACTCTTCCTCTGACTGATCTCAGACTCCTGAATTCTAGGGAATCTTCCCACCTCGGCCTCCCAGAGTGTTAGGATTACAGGCGTGAGCCACCATGCCTGGTCAGAAGGTCTACTTTTTGTTCTTTTGTGGTGTCTCTATACAACTTTCCATAGAGGCTGTACCAGTTTCAGCAGTCCAACCAACAGTGTGTGAGTATTCGCCTCTCTCTGTACCCACCTCACCATCTATAGATGTGAGACCTTGTGATGTGGGCCCTTCTCACTGGAGTTAGGTGATATCTCAGAGTGGTTTTGATTTGCATTTCTCTAATAATTAGGGACGATGAGCATTTTTTTAGATGTATTTCTTGGCCATTTGTCCTCATGAGACCAAAAAGGTTTTTAAAAATAAAAAGATGAAAGCCACAACACTTACAAAGTGGTAGCTTTGGGAAACAAAAAGAAACAAAAAACACATGTAATTTTGTTTTAGCCATAAGCATAAGCTATTTAATTTAAAATATATTTTTAATTATAAGGCAAAGATCATCTGAAAAGTCTGTCTCCCTGCCCAGCTACCAACCAAAACCAGGATGGTTTTAGTCTTCAGCAGTGGTTCTTAAAAAGTCTGATTCCTGAGGCTGGCTCAGTGGCTCACACCTGTATTCTCAGCACTTGGTAAGCCAAGGTGGGTGGATTGCCTGAGCTCACAGGTTTGAGACCAGCCTGAGCCAGAGTGAGACCTCATCTCTAAAAAAAATAGCCTGGTGCTATGGTGGACGCCTGTAGTCCCAGTTACTCGGGAGGCTGAGGCAAGAGAAACACAATAGCTTAAGCCCAAGAGTTGGAGGTTGCTATGAGCTATGATGCCACAGTACTCTACCAAGAGCGATAAAGTGAGACTCTGTCTCAAAAAAAAAAGAAAAGTCTGATCCCTGGACCAGCCGTGTCAGTAATACCTAAGAACTCATTGTTAGAATTTTAAATTCTTGGGCACCAGTCCAGGCCTACCAAGTCAAAAACTTGGAGATGGGGCTTAGGAATCTACATTTTCACGTGCCTTCTAGGTGATTCTGACACAGACCTGGTTTGAAAATCATAGGTCTTAAGCAAAACAAAACTCTAAGGCAGAGGTTCTCAACCTGTGGGTTGCAACCCCTTTGGGGGTCGAACGACCCTTTCCCCTTTCACAGGGATCACCTAAGACCATCGAAAATATGTTTGGATGTCACCACAACATGAGGAACTGTATTAAAGGGTTGCGGCATTAGGAAGGTTGAGAAGCACTGTCCTAAAGCAAGCTGGGTATGGTAGCTCATGCTTGTAATCCTAGCACTCTGGGAGACCAAGGTAGGAGGATCGCTGGACCTCACACGTTTAAGACCAGCCTGATCAAGAGCAAGACCCCATCTCTACTAAAAATAGAAAAAAATTAGGTAGGCATTGTGGTACATACCTATAGTCCCAGCTACTCAGGAAGCCTAACAGTTTGAGGTTGCTGTGAGTCAGGATGACACCATGGTACTCTAGACTGGGGTAACAGAATCATACTCTGTCTCCAAAACAAACAAACAAAAAACAACACTAAGGCAGTTTAGTTAAGGGTTAACTATCCATTAAAGCAGTCTCAGGTGAAGGATTAGGCCAATTCTTTAAAAAAATTTTTTTCTTATAAAGAAATCTAAAGGAATTGTTAGTTAATTTTCCCAGGGTCAGGGCTAAAGAGAGGTGACACCTGCCCTATGTGAGCTCTGGTGGGGAGAGTGGGAGCAGCAGCAAGGGCTCATCATAGGATGAGATTTCTGGAAGGCCCACATTTGCCCCAGCCATCAGTGGGCAGCCAGAGGGCTGTGTGACCCCTTGGCCAAGCAGCTGAATGGGCTGGGAGTGCCTGTGTCTGGCTTTATACAAGTCATCTGCTATTATAAGGAAGCAAGAGGTACTTCATTTGGCTTGTGACATTCTGAGTAGAGCTCTCAGATATCCAGTGGTTATTTCTAACTTAAAATAGGCTGAGAGGCTGAGCTTCGTGGCTCACACCTGTAATCCTAGCACTCTGGGAAGCCAAAGCAGGAGGATTGCTTGAGCTCAGAAGTTAAGAGACCGGCCTGAGCAAGAGTGAGAGCCCGTCGCTACTAAAAATAGAAAAAAAATTAGCTAGGGATGGTGGTGGGCATCTGTAGCGCCAGCTACTCGGGAGGCTGAGGCAAGAGGATTGCGTAAACCCAGGAGTTTGAGGTTTCTGTGAGCTAAGCTGAGGCCATGGCACCCTGGCCTGGGCAACAGAGCAAGATGTGAGATAAAATAAAATAAAATGACGTAGGCCTAGGTGTGAGTAGGTACACTCTGATGATGGGCTCCACAAGCTTCAGGGATATATATACTTCGCCAGTTTCTCATTTCTGCTTCTGCTTGCTAAGCTGAGAAGAGCAGCCTCGTGTTGAGTCGGAGTTCCAGGAAGGTAGAGAACATCGCATGATTGCCCCCATTTCCCTCCTCAAAGCCTTTGGCAGACAAGGCAACTAGATAAAGCCTCAGACTCCTCCTCAACACTCAGCTGGGAATGCCACTACTAACCAATGTGGGCAGGCGAGATAAAATTTACCATATCCAGCTCGGTACACTAGAGCATGTGTCGTCAAGAGAAGCCGATGACGCAGTACCCTAGCATCTCTTACTAGAACAGGTGCCTCTCCGTAATGATTTATCACGTTGTACATACTTTCCTCCTTCGGGAAATGAACTTCCCAAGTTTATTACCAGCTATACAAAACAGGACTCCATTTCTCCCAAACAGCCTGTCTGAATTAGGTCCAGAGGTTGGGGGGCTGATGTGTGGGCCTAACCATCTTTAATTAGAGAAATTAAAGACTGAAGTTCCAGAAAGTGATGTACAACTGGTCTGGGTCCCACCTGATTGCACAGTGAAAGCAATCGGAATTTCTTGTTCTCCTTCCTTCCTTTAAAGTGCTCATAATACAAGCTGGAAAGCAAAGAATACCAGAGGTTCCCAAAAAGGGGAAAATCCAAGTGAGCTGGAGGTGGCTTTGTGGAGGTCATAATAGGATTTGGATGGGCAGAGGCAGAAGGGACAGCATTCCAAAAGGCAGCAACAACCTGAGCACAAGAAGACAATGGGAATAAGGCCATCGTGTTGGGTCTGTGAGGAGACAGACTCAACTGTCTGAGACTGGCCTTGGTGGGATGGAGTGGTACCCCCAGGAAAATGCATGATGCAAATGAGAATTAATGCTGTAAGGAGTTCTTGAGTGAAACTAATTTAAGAAAAATGAGAGCCACAGCTAAAGGGATAAAGTGTGGGAAGGCACAAGAGAAGAGATGGTGTCCTTTCTTAAGGCTCCTTCTGGGTGCAATAACACTCAGTGACTGAGGGGTCTGTTGTCTCTCCCTACCTACCACCCACAAGGCCACCAATTCAGACAAACCTCCGCTCCTACAATCTTACCAAGCCTGGTCTTAATGCACCTAGCACCATAAGAAACTCCTGAGCTCCTCTAGGTCACTTGAGGGCTGAGAAGTCACTGAGGGACTCTATATGACCCAGCCATAATTAGTGCATTTCAGTGGCAGCACAGTTTAATGGTGAAGACCTTGGACTCAGAGCCAGCCTGCCTGGATCTGAATCTCTAGTGTGTTACTTACCAAGCTACAGTCTTTTTCTTTTTTTGCAGTTTTTGGCCAGGGCCAGGCTTGAACCCACCACCCCCGGTATATAGGGCCAGTGCCCTACTCTTTTGAGCCATAGGCGACACCCCAATCTGCAGTCTTTCTTAAATTACCTAACCTCTCTGCGCCTCAATTTCTGCATCTACCACATACAGAATGGGGCTAATAATTGCACTTACTTCATAGGGCTAGACAGAACAAATAAATTAATACATGTAAAACCTGTGGCACCCATACCTCAATGGTTAGGGCTGCCAGCCACATATACTGAGGCTGGTGGGTTCGAACCCAGCCCAAGCCAGCTAAAACAACAATGACAACTGCAACAACAACAAAAAACAGCCAGATGTTCTAGTGGGTGCCTATAGTCCCAGCTACTTGGGAGGCTGAGGCAAGAGAATCACTTGAGCCCAACAGTTTGAGGATGCTGTGAGCTATGATACCACAGCACTCTACTGAGGTCAACACAGTGAGACACTGTTTCAAAAAGAAAAAAAATTACATATAGAACTTAGGACATCTCACACACAGTATTCATTAAATGTAGCTATCAGCAGTGTTATTATCCCACGAATTACTATACTGGTTCTAAGATTGTTTTATGGATTATCCACTAGTTTATTAGAAAGTCTAAAGCAATTTATGTAATCAAAACATTTGTACCCCTGCAATAGTCTGAAATTTTTTTTTAAAGTCTAAACATTCCTCAACTGCACGGGAATCCATATAACCACCTCATTTTCACACAGTATCTTGGAGCTGAAAAGAACATGGGAATTATTCAGTCAGCCCAACTCACTCCCTCTTTTAAAGACAGGAAACTAAGACCCCAAACAGCTATTTGTTAGTGTTCAGTAAAAACTTTCTTGTAATTGATTTGAACTGTCCAAGATCCCAAAGGAAGTCAGACATGAAGCAGTCAGGCCCTCCACTTTAACCCTGCTCCATTTCACCCTTCACCACCACTCGTAATAGTCCCTTCCCTACGAATTTTAATAGTTGCAGCCCGAAGCCCCCAAGAGGACTCAAAGTTCATCCATTTCCAAACCCTCAAAGGTTCCAAGATGCAAGGTCATTTAGTGTCTCATTCCTGGTGCCGCTGGGACGGAGAAACAACCCAACCAACCACATAATAGGTATTCTGTTTTTCTGATATGATTTTGCACTCCAGGTTTGCGGTTACCATTTACAGGAGCCAACATTTGCATCTGAAACACAGAACCACTCCAACGGGTGAGTGTGCAACAGAAGACTCAGCCAGGCCTCTGGGAGAGAAGAGCCTGGCCAGGGGAGAAAGCCTGATTAATAAAAAGATAAGCAGCCAAGAAATAAATTAAATGAGTGCTCACAGGGAAAGTACAAAAGGAAGGAGGGGGAGCGACTTCCTCCCCACACTGTGACAGGGACAGAAAAGCCCTAAGGATCGGGATGGGGGAAGGCTAAGAACTGATCTTCTAGTATTAGTTAGACTCACCACATGCAGAATTCCCAAATCCCAGCCAAAATGCAGGCCGCTCTTAGGCCGATGGGTCCTGGGCGGCCTTCTGCTTGGATACACTTCTTGCATCAGGACTGGGCCTGGATGCCAAAGCCAATCCCATCCAGCTCAACTCCTCGGCTACAACACAGAATTACTCACAGGGCTTATCTTAAAATCTCCCCTTTCATCTGTGCCTCCCACTAACTTAAAACAATGCATTTAAAAAGTATTCAAGACCCCTATGATAAATCTGCGCCCTTATTATTCACAAAGCACTTCCTAGAAAGCTGTTTATCCCAAACTCTGCATGGTCGGTTTTTAGAAAATGTGCCTTCATGTAAGCAGCTTCTTATAAAATAAATAAATAAAAACCTTCACAAATACCAGAACACTATCAATTTGGACTACATTCACAGATTCCAATACAAGCAGCCAAGGTCCTTGAGCCTCAAGCACAAACATCCCTTGGCCTTTATTAATTGAAAAATAAACAGATGGGGGACGACAGGGTACGTGCCTCACTATGCAGTTTAACAGATGACGTGATGTTCTTGAACTCCCATTAACTTTTAAGAAGGCATTTTATTTTTAACTTTATGATTACAAAAGTCATCAAGGCAAACTACGGGGAAATTTAGGAGGTACAGTAAGAAGAAAACCAGGGGATTACTTCTGAAAAAGTACTTGAATTGGTGACGTATGGTCAATAAAATCCCAAGCCTGGCCCAATTCCAAACCCAAGTTGAGAACATTCTCCTAGCCCAATTTCTGGGCTGACTTTCTGGTTGGACAGAGTATTCATTTGCTGCCATTCATCCTTGCTTCATTTTGCTGTACTGTTTAAAAAAGCCACAGGACTCCACCCCAATCCCTAAGTTTCTGGGGATTCTCTGGCACAAAATCATCTTTTCTCCTATTTTATGTGGTCTGTTTGACAGCCAGAAATCCCCCCAGCTTAAGAATACTGAGCAGAGGGAGACGTCCCCTGGGTTACAATGCCCAACAGAACAAGGACAAACCAGAGCTATTTTGTGGGTAACCAACCAAGCAATGAGGTTTGGGAAAGGGTAATTCTTGGAAACCAAGACTATGAAATCCCATCAAGGCGTGGCCTGAGAAACCCTCCTCCAAGGCATTCCATTCTCCTGGCCTCTCCTGGCCATCTGGCAGAACAAGGAGGAACCCCAGACAATCCAGTGATAATGTTTAAAGATCTGGTGAGGACATAGGAAATGGCCAAGCCCCCTAGCTTTAACATCCACTGAGGGCTGCAATAAATAAGCATTCTGATCAATGAGCTGTGTATGAGCTTGTTCATTTAGTGCGTATTTACTGAGCACCTACTGTGTCTAAGACCAGGATCTCTACAGAACAGGACCAGGAATAACAAAAGGAGCTTACTCTGAAAGAGCCTGGGAGCACCTGCCATCAATGCAGATATTGATTGCTGCAGTCCTGCAGAACAAAGCCACTTTCAAACCAAGCCATGATATGCCCTGCCAGCTGCATCCTTCAAACTTAGCCAGAATGAAACCCGCAGTCTTGCTACCAGCAGGCCACATACCCTGGGTCCCAATCCTGAGCACATCAGTTATCCCCCAAAGGATGGCTGAAGTGTCTCAGTATCCCTAGCAGGCCACTCACATTCAGCCTACCAACTGAAGTCCTGCTGTCAGGCTCCACACTGTGGGAACGTTATGCACAAGCGGGCCTAGCTAAAGAGATATTCTTTGTATTTTTTTTAGCTTTATTTATTTTTGAGACAGAATCTCACTGTGTCACCCTTGGTATAGTGCACCGTGGCAACACTGTACTCACAGCAACCTCAAACTCTTAGGCTCGAGTGATCCTCTTACCTCAACCTTCCAAGTAGCTGGGATTACAGGTGCCTGCCATGATGCTTGGCTAATTTTTCTATTTTTAGTAGAGACGAGCTCTCGCTTCTTTTTTTTGCAGTTTTTGGCTGGGGCTGGGTTTGAACCTGCCACCTCTGGCATATGGGGCCGGCATCCTACTCCTTTGAGCCACAGGTGCCACCCGAGCTCTCGCTTCTTGCACAGGCTGGTCTCAAACTCCTGAAGTCAGGCAGTCCACCCACATTGGCCTCCCAAAATGCTAGGATTACAAGCAGGAGCCACCATGCCCAGCAGAGATATTCTTTCATGAGATTAGAGATTGCCCCCCTGACAAAGCCTTTCTATTTTGCCTTATGTTTTTAGGATAGGAGGGCTGCCCTCTGTCTGAGGCACTGTAGCTGTTGGTGCAGTGGCCACACACAAGCTGCCTGTTCGCCATGCACAATGAGGATACACTCGCCCAGGTAAAGCTGCTTCTGTGAATGCACACGCTATGTGCAGCCATTCCTTCCCCGCTGTCCAGGACCCTAAAAGTGACCTGACAATAAGATGAGGCCACAAGAAAACCAGACATGGAGGAAAGGCAAGAGAGAAGAATGAGGCGTGTCAGCTTGCCTCCTGTCTCAGGTGCCAGAGCAAGGCTATGAAAACAGCGAGGAAAGAAGAAAGAAGGGTGCTGGGGACACCTGAGTAGAACAGGACATGAGATGCCAGTGAGATGTCAGAGCTGACAGCTGAGCTGTAGCTTTATAATGGGTTTTCATCCTAACTTGCAAAAAAATATGAAATACTTTACAAAGCCTTTATAGTTAGATCACATTTATCCATATAAACTCATCTTTCCTGAAAAAGTTAAAATGATACAAAACTGGGAGTATCCCAGATGGGTGGTCACCATTCCAATACCTACTATTAGAAAAGAGACAGAAGCCAGCACAGTGGCTTACCCTGTAATCCTAGCACTCTGGAAGGCAGAGGCAAGTGGATCACCTGAGCTCAGGAGGTCGAGACCAGCCTGTGAAAGATTGAGACCATGTCTCTACTAAAAATAGAAAAATTAGCCAGGCATTGTGATACATACCTGTAGTTCCAATTATTCAGGAGGCTGAGGCAAGAGCATTACTCAAGCCCAGGATTTTGAGGTTGCTGTGAACTATGATGCCACAGCACTCTATCCAGTGAGGCTCTGTCTCACAAAAAAAACAAAAAAACAAAAAAACAGAATACTGCTTCAACAGATGACTGTAGCCAAAACCTCTGGGAACAGTGCTCACAGTAATGAGCCTGACTATGCGCCATCATGAATGTGAACAGCCTGACAGTGATACACAAACACTGCAGCCATCCTTTGGAAGCAAGAGCAAGACCTCTCCAAGACCTCTCCTTCTGGTAACTAAACGTGTAAGCTAATCTTTAAGGTTTGTTAGAATTACATAAGCTAAGATGTAATAAGCACTTAAAACACCGTTAAATACACAGTGAGTGCTATGTAAGTTACATAAGAAAAAATGGAATAACTTTTTTTTTGAAACTGAGTCTCACTCTCTTGCCCAGACTAGAAGGCCACAGAGTAGCCCAGCTCACAGGAACTTCAAACTCCTGGGTTCAAGTGATCCTCCTTCCTTAGCTTCCCGAGTAGCACTACAAACTCTCACTGCCACGCCTAGGTAATTTTTCTATTTTTAGTAGAGGCAGGGTCTCACTCTTGCTTAGGCTGGTCTTTAACTCCTGAGCTCAAGGTATCCCCATCCCTTGGCCTCCCAGAGTGCTAAGACTACAGACATGAGCCACTGTGCCCTATTAGGAACAACATCTTTAAAGGCTATAGTTAGATACAACATATTTAACAAAAACGTGTGGTTACGCCAAAGACTCAAAGTTAATGAGGAAACTATCTATGGTGAGAAACAGGCCAGGGCTCCAGCCAGGGGGTTACATGGCTGGGAGTGTTTGTAGTATGGCACCAGCCACTCTCTGTTCTCTGGGCATGTGGCTGGGTAAACACTTACGTGCAAGAAAGCTTGACATCAATCAAGATATTAACATAATTTTACAAAGCTGACCACCCCCAAAATGGTAATTATGGAAAGTGATGGATAGATTTATTTGGCTGTTGTAACCAGTTTACCATGTATATTTATAACAAAGCAGGGTGTATACCTTCAGTACACGCAGTAAGTTAAGCATGAGATATGAACTACTTGAGCAATGACTAGATTATTTCATGATATTCAGGAATTAATAATTTAAAGATATGATAATAATATTGATTTTTCAAATCTTTTACCTTTTATAGATATACTTTTTTTTTTTTTTTGAGATAGAGCCTCACTCTGTTCCCCCAGTGAGAATGCAGTGGCCTCATTACAGCTCAGAGCAACCTCAAACTCCTGGTCTCAGGAG
This sequence comes from Galagoides demidoff, assembly GCA_963574575.1. Classification (NCBI taxonomy): domain Eukaryota; kingdom Metazoa; phylum Chordata; class Mammalia; order Primates; family Galagidae; genus Galagoides; species Galagoides demidoff. Next base: position 31,426 of record CAUYQV010142426.1, read on the forward strand.
AGCCTCCTGCCTCAGCCTCCTGAGTAGCTTGGGGCTATAGGTGCATAAATCCTGGCTAAATTTTTCTATTTTTAATAGAGATTGAGTTTTACCTTTGCCCAGGCTGGACTTGAATTCCTGAGCTCAAGCAATCCTCTCACCTTGGCCTCCCCAAGTACTAGGATTACAGGTGTGAGTCACTGTGCCCAGCCTTTGGATATACACATTCACATATTTACGGCTGAAATTACATCTCTGGAATTTGCTTCTAAATAATGTGGGGGCAGGATGGAGGGGGTATAGCTGAAATAAAACTGGCTATAAATCGGTCACCCTTGCAGTCAGACGATGGGTATACAGGGACTCTTGACGTTATTCTATTTTTTACCTATATCTGAAATTCTCTGTAATAAATTTTGTTTTTCTTTTTTAAGCAAAGAAAGAAGAACCCAGGCTTTCCAAGAGGGAAATGGCCAGAGGAAAGAGAAGGCATCAACTCCCAATAGCAATACCTCACAGTCTGTTTTGAAGAACTCCAGAGACAAGGACAGAGGACTATCCCCCTAAAACTCACTTGGCAGAGACTGCCACACAAGGAACACAGAGGGAGCAGTCTCAGGGAAAACTTGGGGTTGCGGGGGGCAAAAAGGAAAAAAAAGACCAAACCGCTCTCTGTAATCGAGAGGAACATACGTTCCCTCCAGGGTTACTGCCAGTTCAAGCTCATTTCCTTCAGAACACGTACTCGAAGCGACTGGGTCTCTCCACCTCCCCTCCCCAACACACACACTCACACCAGACAATTTCACTCTTCTCTGCGCAGATTCCAGGGAAGTATCCTGGAGACAGACATCAAAGGAATTAGAGCTGGCAGCCCACAACAGGTCACGCTGTCAGGGGGATGCCGGGAACCACATGAAAAGCAGAGAATTCACGGGGCGTTTTATTATTATTATTATTATTTTTTAAAGAGCTCAGAAATGTCTTTCGTTTTACTTTTCGTTTAAGGATAGTTACCTCCGGGGGAATGGCTTTGAAGTTATACAGTCCCGGGTAGCAGTCAGTGGCAGACCAGTAAGAGAGCGGAAAACAGAGGGACCCACAACAGCTTGTAAGTTGTCACTAAATAATGGCCCAGAAGATTTAAGCTTGGTATAGGATCTGAGGGAAGGAAAAGGAATCACTGGAGTAGGGACATTCGAAAAGGCTACCAAGGCCAGACTTGCTTCTGACCTCCTGAGCTGCAGTAACGGTACCAACTGTACAGAGGTTAAGTGACAGAGACCCTGGGGGGGTCTCTGGTGCGACACTACTGTGACCCCTTACTTGGAGGAGCAAGTGCTGGCGGACAAGAGAGGCCTGACAGAAGAATAAGTATTTCACTTGGAAGACGGCACTTCTCCAGAAAGCAGTATTAAAAAACGTGGTTTGGGAAGTCCTGGCCATGGTATGGTACCTACTGCAGGTGCTTGCCTTGATGTGACAAAGAGGTGAGCTGGCCACAGTCACAACTCATAGCCAGTGTGATGATAGAACCAAAGAAAAAGCCCCAAGCTTACACTGACCTCATCTCAGCAGCTCTAACAAACACAGAAGAGAACACAGACATTCCCTGCTAGGCTGGCCCACATGTCCAGCATCTTCCCCACTCTCACCAGGATACTGAAGAACGTAGGGGGTAACATAAATGTACACCAACAAACTCAAGATCTGTCGGCAACAAGGCAGAGAGGTGGGGACCAGGCAGAAGGTGCAAGCCCTGTCTGTGGGCAAATACTGGGCCTTACAAAACTTTCCTCACTTAAGGGAAATGAAAGCTGCCAGAAACAGTCCACAACACAACAGCCAAGCGGTTGCATTTAAGAAATGTGTACAGGCTCAGTGGTGCCTGTGTCTCAAGCGGCTAAGGTGTCAGCCACTTACAACTGAGCTGGCGGGTTCGAATCCAGCCTGGCCCCACCAAACAACAATGATGGCTGCAACCGAAAAATAGCCAGGCATTGTGGCGGGCGCCTGTGGTCCCAGCTACTTGGGAGACAGAGGCAGGAGACTCGCTTGAGCCCTGAGGAGT
>CAUYQV010142427.1:0-10027 GCA_963574575.1 Galagoides demidoff
GCCTGTGGTCCCAGCTACTTGGGAGGCGGAGGCAGGAGACTCGCTTGAGCCCAGGAGTTGGAGGTTGCTATGAGCTGTGATGCCATGGCACTCTACCCAGGGGGATAGCTTGAGGCTCCATCTCAAAAAAAAAAAAAAAAATCATGATACTGTAGGGATAGACTTCCTTACCCTCTAAATCAGTGGTTCTCAACCTTCCTAATGCTGTGACCCTTTAATACAGTTCCTCATGTTGTGGTGACCCCCAACCATAAAATTATTTTCATAGCTACTTTATAACTATAATTTTGCTACTGTTATGAATCATAATGTAAACACTGGATATGCAGGACATAATTTCATTGTTACAAAGGGGTTGTGACCCATAGGTTGAGAACTGCTGCTCTAATATTCTTTTTTTCTGTTTTAAGACAGTGAAAAGAGAGTTAAGTATAAAGAATAGAAGTAATCTAAAATGTTGATTATAAAGAGGCTTTTTTGATAATAAAAAAGAAAATACTTCAGTCTATTATTGACTGTCATGTACAATAAATTTACCAATTAAGCATGTATTCTATCAATATAACAAAGGCACAATGTAATTGATTCTTTCAGTATACTGCTCTATGGATCAGTTAAAATATCTAGCAATTTGTTGTTTTGGGAAATAAGAAAGCAATCTCAAAATGTATAGCAAACATGAATAATAAGCTCTGTTAAGATAATCAATTTGTCTAGCTAAACTGTGATAATGCTTTTAATTTTCCTTTTTAAATTTCAAAACAAACTGTCTTCCCTAATCACATTTTTGGCCGTGGCATTGACAATGCCGTTTTAAGACTACTATCTGTGTAATCCTAGATAAAAAGAATATAAATAAGTAATTATTAAAAAGTATCCAAATACATAATTATGCTGGTATCACAGACAACCAAAATTTGAATGGGAGAATCAGCATAAATTCATGTGTTTTATCTTTAAAAATACGCATACTTTCTAGTGCTGTCCACTGAAGAAATCTAAAAACGAAGTCATCCATCAACGGTAGTAAGCCTTGTACTCAGACTATAGTATCTAAATACCGTTTTGCCCAACACTTCTCAGAGAAAGAGCAGATTTCTGCTCACTGTCAGGAAATGTCTGAGATAAGACATCTTGTCAAACAAGAAAGTAAAGGAGCTACAAGGAGAACAGAGGTCACATCCGAAGAACCCAAGAGAGCAAGCGAAGAGGCTCATGCTAACCAAAGTTAGGCAAAGCAGTATCCTTACTAGCTGCAATAAACTGAAACACATCAAAAAGGTTATAAACTCATAAAGATACACAAAGTAAAATAATAAACTGAGAACACTTCACTGATCACTTTTTGAAAATACAAGGGAGTCAACCCATCATTTGGAAGAAGAAACAAGGATCCGTCTTGCCTTTCTGGGCAAACTGTATCTCAGGGTAACCAAATCATTGGTCAGAGGAAGTTTCCCTTTAGAAAGAATTTCGGCTAATAAACGAAGAAGGAATGATAGAATATTACCATTTGCAATCCTTAATAAATTAATGGTTCTAGGCAATGACCATCAGTGGCGACTAAGAATGCAAACCCAGGCCAGGTGTGGTGGCTCACACCTGTAATCCCAGCACTCTGGGAGGCCGAGGTGGGTGGATCGCCTGAGCTCACAGATTTGAGACCAGCCTAAGCAAGAGTAAGACCCCGTCTCTAAAAATAGCCAGGTGTTGTGGTGGGCACCTGTAGTCCTGGCTACTTGGGAGGCTGAGACAAGAGAATTGCTTGAGCCCAAGAGTCTGAGGTTGCTGTGAGCTGTGATGTCACAGCATCCTACCAAAGGTGACAAAGTGAGACTCTATCTCATAAGAAAAGAAAAAAAAAAAAAAGAATGCAAATCCAACACCACTTTATGAAGTAGTCTTGCCAGGAAAAAACACAATCAAACTTAATCTGATCAAGTCTGTTTATAGGCAACACCAGAGAAAGGGAGCATGTTAAATTATACCATAAAGTATAAGAATCAAAATCCACACTAGCTGAAACTCTTAAGCATCTTTCTCCAAGTGGGCATTGAGACCCTGCAAAAAGTCCATAAAGTCAACCACTTTCATAAAATGATAATACACTATTTGCCTTCTTCACTGTGTTGACATTTGCACTGACGGTGCAAAAGCAAGAGGGGATGAAGCTGCTGGGAGCAGCATCCACCACACTAGCGGTCATTTAATCTGTGTGCAATGACCGACTTTAGGAATCAAAGTCACTGCACTCTTTACCACGATGCACTTGCAAACAAATGGCCGTCTCACTAAAAACCATCGCTGATGAAGTAAAAATAATAAATGTATTAAATGTTGATATCTGAGGATGTATCTTTTTAACATTCTGTGGGATAAAATGGAAGGTACTTTGGCACGCCAAAATACCACGGAAAAGCACTTGGGAACTGTTTGAGATACGAGCTAAACAAGCTGCTTTTGAAGTGGAATGCCATTTTTATGTTATAGACTGTGTTTATTCAGGTTTGGATATTGGGAAAATATTTTGTTAAAGATAAATTAAGTGAGCTTGTCATATCACGGATAACACTAGCAGTGTTTGCTGCTAATGATTAAATTTGAACCTTCGAGGAAAAAAAAAATCAGCATTTTGGAAAATTTGTAATCATCACTGTAAGCTTGACGGCATCCCAACAGCTAAAGACTCTTATAAGAAGATAGACGGGTGGTAATAATAATGAATGTGATTTTTAAATATTTCATAAGGAAATATGTCAACATTTGGAAGAACTGCATAGTTCAATGAAGCAATGTTTTCCAAATGACTGATGCATGCTGGTACAAAAGTACACGTGGTAAAGAATCCATTCAAAGTGCAGGTTACAGCAATGGATTTTAATGTAACAGAGTATGAGAAGCTCATTGATAGGGTTTTGGATTGCACACTGCAACTAACCTTTAAGAAACTACTGCCTGTCAAGTTTTCATGTGGTATTAAAGAAAGACGGCCGCTATTAAGTGAAAAGGCTATTAAAATATTCCTCCCTTTTCCAAGCCATATCTTCATGAAGCCAGGTTCTCTTCATATATTTCTACCAAAAAAATCTCACGCAACAAAATGCAGAAGCAGACGTAAGAATCCAGGTACCTGCTACTAAGTCAGACTTTAAAGAGATTTGCAAAGATGTGAAACAATACCATTTCTCTCTTTTCTTAAAGTCTTGGAAACTATAATTACACTTTATAAAAATCAAGTTTGCATATACTATATTATCATGTCCTGGGCTTACTATTGTAATATTTTTAAAAAATAGTTAAAATTATACATTTGTAAAAAAGTAAATAATGATAGAGGTATCCAGCCAATCAACACCTCTTTAGGCTTTCAATCACTTTTAGAATGAAAAGAAGACTTGAGACAAAAAAGTCCAAAAGCTGATGTTGTACAGGATAAAAACTTGTTTTCTTCCACAAAACAAAGAAATAAAAAAAAAAAAGCAGATGAAAGAGGAAATGTGAAATTTAGATTAGAAGAGATTTAAAAGATATTAACCAATCACAAGGCCACAGTTCAGATCTTGTCTGGACCCTGATTTAAACTATTTCTGTAAAAAGATTATTAGACAAGAAGAGAAGTATGAATGCCAACTGGTTGGTTGTTATTGGAGAAATACTATTGCTTTTTTTTTTTTTTTGAGAAATGACAACAGTATATACTTTTAAAAGAGAATTCTTTGAGGTTTTTTTATAGTGCAATTTCCTTACAGACATATAGTTGACCCTTAAAGACATGGGTTTGAACTGTGTGAGTCTACTTACACATGGATTTTTCTTCAACCAAACATAGATCAAAAATACAGTATACATGGGATCCAGAGGAGGACCGGTGGGACTTAAGATAAGAGCGCATTTTTGGAATGTGAGGTGCTGCAAAAACCAATCTCCCAAGAATACTGAGGGAAGACTGTAATGCACATTTATTGATATTCATTTATAAATAGTAAACAGAAAAACACTTCTGTTTCTTTAAATTATAGCTATCTTTCTTTTTTTTTTTTTTTTGAGATGGAGCCTCAAGCTATCCCCCTGGGTAGACTACCAAGGCATCACAGCTCATAGCAACCTCCAACTCCTGGGCTCAAGCGAGTCTCCTGCCTCCGTCTCCCAAGTAGCTGGGACCACAGGTGCCCACAACGCCAGGCCATTTTTTGGTTGCAGCCATCATTGTTGTTTGGTGGGCATGGGCTGAGGATTTGAACCTGCCACCTTAGGTGTATGTGGCTGGCGCCTTAGCTGATTGAGCCACAGGCGCCGAGCCATAGTTATCTTTCATTAGAATTTACTAGATGTTTCAATATTCTTTTTTCCCCTTTATGTAAAGAAAATGTCAAGTAGCACACATGTATATTTTAAGCCAATTTCTAATCATTTCAAAACTCAATACAGTCTGAATTTGACCTCAAAAGCGCAGGCAACAAAAGCAAAAACAGGTAAATGAGATTATATCACACTACAAAGTTTCTACACAGCAAATGAAAATTATCAACGCAGTAGACAGAAAACCTACAAAGTGAGAGAAAATATTTGCAAACTACCAAACAAGAGTTTAATGTCCAGAATATATAAGAAACTCCAACAACTCAATGGCAAAAAACTGCTTTAAAATGGGTAAATCATCTAAACAGAAATTTCTCAGAAGAAGAGATACAAATGGTCAACAGATACATAAAAAAAAAAAAAACTATCACTAATTATCAGAGAACTACAAATCGAAACCACAGTGAGCTTTCATCTTACCCAAATTAAAATGGCTACTTTAAAAAGACACAAATGCTGGCAAGGACGCACAGAAAGGGAAATGCTGGTGGGATTTTAAATTACTTTAGTGATTATGAAAAATAGTAAAGACATGCCCCCCCAAAAAACTAAAAAGAGAAATAGCATAAGTTCCAGCAGGCCCACTCCGGGGTATAATTCCAAAAGAAAGAAAATCAGCATGCTGGGCTTGGCGCCAGCCACATGCACCAAGGCTGGCGGGTTCGAAACCACCCTGGGCCTGCTAAACAACCACAACTGCAACAAAAAATAGCTGAGTGTTGTGGCAGGCACCTGTAGTCCCAGCTACTGGGAGGCTGAGGCAAGAGATTCGTGTAAGACCAAGAGTTGGAGGTTGCTGTGAGCTGTGACACCACAGCACTCTACCAAGGGAAAGATAGTGAGACTCTTTTTCAAAAAAAAAAAAAAAGCAAACCAGCATGCTGAACAGAGATCTGCACGCACCTGTTTACTGCGGTGCCATTCACAGTAGCCAAGATACGGAATCAACCCAAGTGCCTGGCAGTACATGGATCCATAAAGAAAATAAAACATGCACAAAGGAACATTACTCAGCCATAAAAAAGAACGAAACCCTGTCATTGCAGCAACAGGCATGAACCCAGAAGATTCTGTCAAGTGAAATAAGCCAGCACAGAGAGACAAACTCTGCATGTTCTCATTCACGTGGGAGCTGGAGAAGTTGATCTAACAGAAGGCAGAAAGTAGACAAGAAGTTACGAGAGGCTGGGAAAAATAGGAGGGAAGGAGGAGGAGGGAGAGGACGGCCAACGTGTACAAAATTACAGTGAGGAAGTGTAAGTTCCAGGGTTCTAAGGTACGCAGGGTGACTACAACAAACCACAGAGTATGTATTTCAAAATAACTAGAAGAGAGGACTTTTAAGGTTTTCAACACAAAGAAAAGACAAATACCTGAAGTGATGGGCATCCTAGTTATTCTAATTTCATCCATGCATATTATAAACATGTATGAGAATGTCATATGTGCCCGATCAATATGTATGATCATCCCGTATCAATAAAAATAAATTATTTTTTAAAAAGAATCAGATTTCACTATCATTAAGACTTAATCCTCAAATCAGGAACTAGGAGGTGAATGCCAGAGGAATTCTAAGAAATAGTGAAAATGTGAAATGAATTAAGATGTGCACCTAAGTTCTATGTGACTCCTTCCTCATCAAATAGAAAAGAATTTCCCCCTGGTGGATAAATTGGGTAAAACCCAAGTGATCCTTTAAAAAGAAAAGCTTTACTGTTCTTTCTGGTAAAATCTCTAGATACATACAAACCATCTCCATTACTTTCTTTGGCAAGTGTCCTTTAAGGAAACTTAGCAAAATCATCTTACAGTGCAGAAATTCTCAGCTGCGACTTTCCTGATTAACACATTCTCTAGAAATAGAATAGCATTTGTTCATCAGATACTGAGTGTCGGACACAATACACATACTTTTAAATTATTAAATCAATCTTACCTTCTTCTAGAAAGTGGCTGACCATTTACCTACATTATTTCCCTTATTTCTTTTTCAAAAAAGGTGGGACCTTCCACCCGTCTAGTCTACACTGAAGAAAAGTGAGATGCAGAAAGGTTCCATAATTAGCGGCATGGCCAGCATTTAAACCCAAGTCAGTCTGAATCCAACCAGGAACTGTTTTTCTTAACCACTGTCTAACCTTTACAGCATTTTGTCCCTTGGAAAATCTGGCAAAATCTACTTTGCCCAGAACATGGTTCTCCTCAGAACATGTCAAAACCAGTTTACTGGATAGAGCCAAGGTTCTTTACATGTCAGTCCAACATGTATCTTTTTCATAAAATATTATGCATCAATAAAATCTTATTAATATGCGTATTAAGAAAATGTAATTCCTTTGTCTATATAACACAAACAGATATTTGGTCTTTTCTTTCTTTTTTTTTTTTTTGAGATAGTGTCTCACTTTGTTGCTCATAGCATCATAGCTCACTCACAGCTATCTCAAACTCTTGGGTTCAAGCGATCCTTTCTCAATCTCCCCCAGTACCTGGGACTACAGGCATCCATCACAACGTCCAGCTATTTTTAAAGACAGGGTTTTGCTCTTACTCAGGCTTGTCTTGAACTCCTGACCTCAAGGGATCTACCTGCCTCAGCTTCCCAGAGGGCTGGGATGAGATGACAGGCGTGAGCCACTGTGCCTGGCCAATATTTGGGTTTTTTTCTTTCCTACAAACAATACATGAATAAAATGTATAGAAGCAAAATCCTGTCTGCATCTAGCAGGAGGAAAAGAAACAATGAGAAATCTATAAGCTAGCACCGTACAAAACCCGCAGTAAATGTTCATTACATCTTAGGAAATACTCAGAATATGCCTTTGCTATACAGAACGTTAGTAATGTTACAGCGTACTCTGCCTATAAGCACATAGCTAAAATCTGTAAAAACTGTTTTCATTCCTTTCTGTATGGTTTGTAGATATTTTGTGTGAAGTATTACACCCTAAAAATATTTACTACATTGCCTTTCCCATCATCTAATTTTTAAGCCATGGCTACTTTCATTATCGCAAGAAGTCTGAATGGCTACGTGTTAAGCATTTTTCCACCCCGATATTATTTTAACGAAAGCTGCTGCTTCTATGACCCCTGGTCTTCCTCCCTTGTTTTCATCCTCTGTACATTTGCATAGAAACACACAAAGTCCTTCCATTTCAACTAATCATGCTACTAAGACTGGGCAATTTTTTTTTTCAGTACTTAAAAGTGCTTTTCTTTTGTTCCTGTAATTATCACCTCGTACTAGTCCATAATCCCATCTGTTACCTGTGTTTCATGAGCCACAAAGAAGCAGGTCAGTAAGAGAGTCACAACCAATACAAGTCACAAGAAGTATTTCTCATTCTGCAAGCATTCCTACAGCAAATCTCTTCTTAAATGGTTCTGAGATTTCCTAAGGAAGTATCTTACAAGCATACCATGATGGTCCCCTGTGTTACCAGATGAGATCGGGCATTTTCCTCCTAACCTCCTCTAAATTCTAAAGGTCACTAGCCACTACTAGTTTTTGGTTCAACTGTCCATCAGATGCACCAAAGCAGCTTTGGATTCCCCCTAACATACAAGACATGGCTAACAATGCCACTGCCAAGGGCACTGAGGCCCAGCTGACTCCTACCAACCAGTGCCCACTGTGGATGGCTCATCAAAGGGCTGCTGGTAACTTTCCTGAAGACAGAGACCACTGTGACTGGTGCCAAGTGTATATTACCCTCCCAAAGTCTCCCTTTTGTGCAACAATTCACTTCAGCTTTTTCTCACTTGTATTGGAATCTTCATCACCTCAGCCTCTAATGAAGGGCTAAAGAGACCCCATGACATACGATACCATCCTCAGAATTACCTCCTCTGTCTCTGTTACACCACTCTTTGTCTCTAAACCAAAGCGTGCAATTTCACTCTCTCTTGAGATATTCCATCTACTGGATGAACTTCCTCAGTCTTTCATAGAAATAAATTCCTGGCAGCCCTTGTCTACCATGTACCACTGACATTAGGTGGTGATGAAATTTAGTAAATATCTTACATTCAAGAATCCTGTAAGAACACAGGGGTGTAGACTCCTACATTAGTGGCAGCATTACTGGCGGGAACAACCTCTATGGGGAACAATACTCTGGACCATATCCTCCAACTCAACCATTCTTATAAATTTATTTTATAGACCCCTGCACATATGCATAGAAGGAAAAAGGTTACTCCATGACTACAACATTGTTTGTAATACAAAAAAATTGGAAACAACTCAAATGTCCATCTACAGAGGACAACTCTGTAACACCACTGTAGGAAGCAATGAAGAAATACTTTACATTTTGATATAGAAAGAGCTTCAAGACACTATTAACACTACTAACATGATACAAAATATAAAAACTATAAGCTACTCTTTGTGTCAAACAAAAGATGATATAGATACATATGTGTATTGTCTGTATACACCTAGACTAACCCTGGAAGGATCTGTCAGAAACTGGTAGCACTGGCCGTGTCCAGGCAGAGGTAATGGTTTGCTAAAAGACAGCTATGGGAGGAAGCCTCTGTCTGTACTTTTTTTGTACTTGTTGAATGTTTGTATGTTGCTAAAAAGATTAATATGAAAATCTGAGTTTTTAACCTATTTCGCGTTTATTTAAAAGTCAATCGTATAAAAGGCATGTCTTCCCATGAACATGCCACCAAATGAAGCTACAGCCTAAGAGTCACTGGGGAAATCAACTTCCACAATGCTCTCTGGTGACTTCACTGGTACGTGCTACCTGCGTGTGCAGGATGAGAGGGAGGAAATGTGGGGTTCACGCCTCCCCAACTCAGGGATTCATTTCTAGACTGCATTATTATGCTTTCTACTATTCCTGAGTGACACCTGAAGTTCTGTGACATTTAGTCATTTGTCATTTTACGAAGATAAGATTCTGAATCACATATGCCACAGAACAGAGGGCAAAGACCAGTAATAGAGCCTGGCTGAAGTCCAGGCATGTTCTCTGTCACAGGGCTTAGTCTTGGTGCTAGGAACACTGCAAATAAAGTGATTTTAAAAAACTGTTTCCTTTTAAAATAGGAAACAAAGAAAATTAACGCTAGTTGAGTCTCGTGTTGATGACAGAATAAAGGGAATATGGAAATGTTTATGAAAGTGATAGGCTAGCCACAGAATAGAAGTTTCAGATAAATTAAAGACTAAATGTCAAATGCAATGATGACTCAGACATATGAACAAAACTACCAAATGCTCCAAAAGGAAATAAGTAGAAAAGAAGTGTGAATTTGTTTCAATAAGTACTCCAGACAGTAAAAAAATTGCTCATCAAGTGAGACAAGTATTAAGGGTCTAGAGAGATCATTTAAATGTTTCAGTTTTATTTTAGTCATTTTGCAGAAGGAATTACATGCTACAAGATTTTTTTCAAGTTGAGAATTATGATTGGCTTGGGACACAGCCCCCACAAATGTCAACAATCTACTGTACCTCATTTTGACTAGAGATAAACAGAGTTTGGGTGTCCTTCATAATCTTTCTTTTTTTTTTTTTTTTTTGAGACGGAGCCTCAAGCTATCCCCCTGGGTAGAGTGCCATGGCATCACAGCTCATAGCAACCTTCAACTCCTGGGCTCAAGCGAGTCTCCTGCCTCCGCCTCCCAAGTAGCTGGGACCACA
>CAUYQV010142428.1:0-10712 GCA_963574575.1 Galagoides demidoff
ATGTCAACTTGACACACTTATCAGACATCCAAGAAGAAATATTAAACAGACAGAAGTAAAATATTGCACCATTTATGTAAAGCTTTAAAAACATGCAAAATGTATATATATATATATTTTTTTTTTTTTTTTTTTTGAGACAGAGCCTCAAGCTATCCCCTGGGTAGAGTGCCATGGCATCACAGCTCACAGCAACCTCCAACTCCTGGGCTCAAGCCAGTCTCCTGCATCCACCTCCCAAGTAGCTGGGACCACAGGCACCTGCCACAACGCCCGGCCATTTTTTGGTTGCAGCCATCATTGTTGTTTGGTGGGCCCGGGCTGGGGATTTGAACCCGCCACCTTAGGTGTACGTGGCTGGCGCCCCAGCCGATTGAGCCACAGGCGCCCAGCCCAAAATGTATATTTTAATGCAAACATGCATATAAAATAATTATGTAAATATATAATTATATACACTAACTCAAGACTTGAAGAGAAAGAAATTTTTATTATAGTACTCTGTATATTTGTAAAATTTATATTAAAATATGTTTTAAAGAGGAAAAAGAGATGCTTAAGAAACCTAAGAAGCTTTAATGCATGGGCTAAAAAAGAACATAAACCAACTCAAAATAAATTAATGCGCTAAAGCAATATCAGAGGATTCAAGGTATCAAGGATACAAATCATTTTGAGGAAGTTTAAGAATTTCCTTCACAAAACCCTGTTTGGGGCAAGAAAAGGACATTCTTCTAAGTCCTAGTAAACAGACCAGTTGTCGCTGTATTGCTCACCTTTTGATAGTCTAGCTGAAGAAATTTAATTTCACCGACACGTCCATTTGTGTGCTTTGCATATACAGAAAGAATATTTCCAGGAAAATTCCTACTCTATGTATGCAAAGTACCTTTAGGAGAATGTGTGTTCATAATTTATGCTTTCTAAATTAAACCAATGTTATTATCAACTGAATAAACTGTCATCTTAAAATACGACTCCTTACCTGACAAAAATAATGATTTGATTTTGTGTTCCTGCTGTGGCAGGCTATATGCATTTGGGAAAGAAAAGATTCCTTTCAGCATTAAAAAGAACCATGGGATAAAGGAAAACATCTTCAAATGTATAATTAAGATTGAATTAATCATCTTTTTTTCTCATTAAGCATATTATTTTGCAGAGTCATTAAATATATTTAAATGATATTGCGTTGGATTAAGAGGATTAATGCCTAACCTCACTTCTTTGTTTGCCTAGAACTACAGCTGAGAGTTTATTGAGAATGGATCAAGCATCACACACTAAGAACCTTTCCTGGAAAAAGGGACTAGCTGATGTAAACTGAAAATTGTTACATCTGCTTTGTTTTTCTTAAATTTCCAATGATCCAGTCAAATATTTTCCTGTAAACGATGTGAACCTATTTAATCTACTAAAACAAGAAACAGCATTGAAAAGGAGCATTTTTCTTAAAACCTTTTACCCGGCATGCTATTTACTTTTCAAAAGACACATGAAGAAACGGTGATAAGAGTATTGCTTGTATCCACCTGCATTCCTTTCTTTTGGAAGAGATGAATCTGGCGCCCCAGTTGGTCTCCTTCTCATACATCTGGTTCATCTGCTTCATATTGATGCCAAATGCTTCTGCTTCTTCTGACATCAAGAAGACACAAGAGTGGTGCATCTCTTCAATGAAACAAACCCGGTAAGATGCTCATAGTGTAGTTCATGAAATTGTTGCCTGGTTTCTCTCACCAACTGCTTCTGACTTATTGCAAACCGAGAAGCCTGTCTTTAGTGACAGAGCATCTTTGTGGCTGTGTGTGTCTCTAGGGACACCATCATCGCACCATAATAAATCACCTCTGGTTGACATCTCAAAGAGCAGGATGTAGAACTCTGCTGGCATTTGGCTCTTTATTTGGGAGAAGACAGTTAAAAGAGTTCTTGTAGGAATACTCTTTCAAGGAATATATTTCATCAATAAGCAATACCTTTGTTTAATGTTTCTTCAAATTTCTTTTAGTAGAAATGAATATAAGCACCAACTTCTTTTACTGTCAATACTTGTAGGGTATATAGTTTCATACATTGATGAGATAATGCCAGAAGGCATTAAAGCCATTTGCTTACAAAAATAGTTCCCATGTGTTTGAAATATCCTGAATATCAACACATTATTATTATTATCTCCCCATTAAGAACCAAGAGCAGGTTTAGACATGCTAGTAAGGGAGACAATGATCCATTCGAGTGACTATTTATTCCAACTTGCCTGAGACTTTAAACAGGTTTTAGCACTGAAAGCAAATTGGAACGATTGCTCAGCCTACTATCCACGTTCCTTTAATAAACAAAGAATGCCTTAGAGAAAGTCTTTCCTTTTTACCAAGCACCAGATTTGCAAAAAGACCAAGGAGGAGAAATTGAGGGATGAAGATGGGTAATAGCACCCAGTCAACCCTAGCCGAAAATGGGGTGACAGATGTTCCGGCCAGATTGCCCTCACATCTTGAATATTTATTAAGCAGTCACCAGAAAAGAGAACATAACATTTTAATAAATAGCTTCTGAAGTCTCAGATTTAATGACCCAAAACAAAAGATGTGATGGGGGTTGGGGGGGTTACTGGATTTCAGATTCCTGCTCTGCAATTAAAACTCCGGACTACCTTTCACACTCTGCTTCCTTGCTGCTCCCAGACCCCGGACCTGAGGTGCTATGAAGTCCTGTTCAGTTTAACAGCTTTCTGAGACTTCAAGGTAATTAGGCAAGAAATGTTTGGGAAACATAGGGTTATGCCGCCAGACTATGGGTCATTTTTAGATTTCTTATATCATTCTTATTTTTAAATGAATGAAGACTGCTCAAAATTTCATCTACCATACAAACAGTAGCTTTGTTCATTCTGCTTGCTGAAAGTTCAGATGAAAAGAGAGATTGTCACAGCAGCTAATTCAGCACACTGGCTGGGCTCACTGTCAGTGACAGTTGATGCAGAAAAAATTGCCATACGTATTTTTTAGGTGTCATTTAAGGGGCAAGAGGAGAATATCAGTTCTTCGTTGTTGTAGGAATTTTTCCCTCATGTTAAATGCCTCATTTGTAGATCCTATCTAAAGGAAAAGAAGATTTTAGAGACTACCCAAAACAGATTTCCTCCATAGGGAACCCAGAATTTTTACTACATAGGGCCAAACGTATTTGTCTTCTCTCTGTTTGTCCTAAGTGAGGTACCCCTTTGAGCCACAAGCTAGACTAGGATTCATTAAAATTTACATCTGCTCTTGTGTTCTTCAAAGACAAATCCTCTAGGGCACCAGAGACTGAGTAAACCATCACGCTGGTTCAGAAGTAGCCACTTAAAATGAAACACAGGTATTCTCCCTGAGTGAATTAGAGTAATCCAGCCAGCCAATTTCTGAGCCGTCACTCAAACACTCTCTCATGAAAATTTCAAGGCATTTGACAAAAAGACATAAATTACTGTAGAGGGCAGTTTCTAGAATAAGGTGCCCAGGAGGCTGCAGACCTTAGTATGTTGGCAAATGCTGTGAGGTTCTTTGCCCCACACCAACTTGATTATGCGTCAGTAAATAAGTAAATGAACTAATTAATCAATGACATGCTCTTTCATAATGAAAGAGAATGAATAGAGTAAACATGAATGGAAGACATGGTCTTTCTCTGAAAATTATAAAGTATATTGATAATTATATTTATATGTGATATTTGGGGCCAGTTTTCATACAATCTGGTCTTTAAATGCTTTGCTACTAGTTGTTTTTATTCAGAATAGAACTGCATTTTTTTATCCAAAGACTCTCTTTTTTTTTTTTAATCCAAGTCTTTAAAAATCTTTTATTGAAATATTCCCTTTATTTCTTAAACATACCGACTAGAGGGCTATGAATAAAGTAAGTAATTATAGGTGAAAATGTCCCCCTTTTGCCTAAGGAAAAGGAATTTGGTTCCCTGGTAATGCAACGAGAAGTAGTCATATAGAGTCAGTGACTTCTCTGCATTCCTTCAATAATTGTGCAATAATAAACCCTTACTGGGGGCTAAGGACCCTGGAGGAGCAACCTATTGACTTTGGCCTTAGGAATAATCAGCAGAGGGTTGGAGTCTGCTCAAAATGGTTTGCAAGAGCCAATAGTTAAATTTTCAAGAAATGTATGAGCCAGCTGTTAAAAACAAATATTATTGAAAATTAAATGATATAAATCTACAATTATTTTTAAAACAAAGGCATTAAATACTTAAAACACAACTTCCTAGTTATTTCACTGCATCTTACTATCACCTCTTGCTCTTAAGGTCATCTAGCCTATCACATCTATATGGTAGAAATACTACAATATACTACAGTCTGCTACACTGTACTGTGCTCACTACACCATATCAGACCACACTCTACCACAGGCTGCACATCTCATGCATGTCAGGAGCTTGAAGTCAGCCATGTGGGACTATTTACACCATGGAAATAAGCAAACATTAATTAGGGCTGCTTCTTCCTGGAGATCCACTTGTTAAACATTACCCAGAACCTAATGTAAAAGCCAGGACCATGTAAGGGATTGCAAATTCAATGCTACTGCAAGAAGAGAGAGGGGCAGAGACTCCAACTACAGGGCACCTGCTGGTCAGGTCCAGCCTCCTCTTGTTACAAAAAAACTTGAGCCTAGTGTTGCCAGATTTCTGATTTTTTTTTTCCAAAAGAAGCAAGAAATCCAGACTTTCATATGAAATGTTCCAATTTAATATACCATGTGGGCTCTCCAAAAATGTCTGCTCCTAATCTGGTTCGATTTCATTTCACAGATGAGAAAACTGAGGCCTCCTCACAAAGCTCATGGCTGGACAGAGACCCAAATGGGACCCTCTCTTGCTGGCTCTGCCACAGAAATGCTCATAAGCTTAGGTTTTTCCTTTAAAGGAGACAGGCTGTTGATTAAAGTCAGGTATGGATCCCCAGAGTTCAGGGATTAGGAGCAATTCAATCAAAGCCACAAGATTTTCTCCATCTAATGCACCAAGTCCTCTGTAAGATATCTCAAGAACATCAGGGACCTGGAAATGAGCATTGGATCCAAAATGCTGCAGGTTTTCCTAGTGGTCAAAATTGGAACAGCTGGTTTTCTCACTGCTTTTTCCTTATTCCTTAGATTTATTTCTATGTAGCCTCACAAAACATTTTTGATTCGTTTTATATTTCTTTAAAGAAAAGCAATAAGCCTACAAATACCTTTTTAAAATTGTGTCCATGTTATTTGAGACAGTTTATAATAACACTTTACCTTATTATGAACTTCCCATGTTAGCAAGAGGGCATGTTTCCACAGGTGTCCCAAAGGTCACCACTAAACACGCCAGACATAGAGAAAGTGGGAACTTGTAGCCAAATACACCTTTACTTACAAAGTATTCATTACAAAACGAATATTCTCTACCTGTTAGCCACCTCTTTGTAAAATATTCTAATGCATATTTTGTAAACAAAGTACATTTAGCCACAATTTCCCATTTTCCCTATGTATGGAGACTGTAGGGGTAACCTTGTAGAATGAGAAGAATGATAAGGAATGATAAGTTGGAGAGTTATGACCTACAGATCCTTATCAAGATTATAGATGGCAAGTCCAATTTATTTTGGATAATTTATAAAGTATTTATTATAAAAATAACACCAGAGCAATAAAGGATTTTTACATTGAAAAAACACCAAGAATCTCAAATACACTTTCTCTTTTCCAAGTTCAAGTTCTAATTTTTATTCATTTACCTACGTGATTTTTTTCATGTTTAAAATTACAGCATAGAAACTATTTCATAATTTCTTTACTTAAGCATTTTCCACTTTGCTTCATAGACATCCTATTGGTATTTTTAATCAGACCACATAATTAATTTGAATTAATGGACAAGAATTACTTTCCCTTTTTTTTTGAACATTTATTTTCAACCCTGCACTGTTACAGATAATAGCAATAAATATTTTCACTCATGTAATTTTTTCCTTTACCAATAAAAATTGTAATTTTCCTGGAATTGAATTACCAACTCAAAGCCTATGAAATACCTTTATAGTTCCTGAGATGAATTTCTAAAAGATTTTAGCAATATTTATACTCCCACCTGAAAAGTATAAATGTTCCCACTTCATCATGTCCTTATTAGTGTGGAGCATGAACATTATTTTTTGTCTTTTGCTCATTTAATAGGCATAAAATGGTAGTTATGGCTTAAATTGGTATATAAAATATTTTAAAACATGCTTGCTAATGGTATTCTCCCCTGGGTATAAATAGTTTATTCATGTCAGGGATAGTTTTCAAGTTCTAATCCTAGTTACCTAATCATATACACAGCCTTCCAAGTCCTCAGGAAAGCAGTTTTGTACAGCAGCCAACTGAGTGTTTGTGATTCAATTAAAATGAGTTTTTGTCATTCCACTAACAAAACTCCAATATATCAGATTGAGTTGGGTATATTCTTCCTCAACCAGTTCTAGTGTTTCTTTCTTATTTTTGTCTAATGTGTCCTCCTGAAAGACCCTTGTAGCCCCCCTGAGAACACTCAAAAATCTAGTCTTTCCTGCCCTCTGGACTCTCACTTTCTTAGTCATAAATTGTAGTAGAGTTTCTGACCCTGAGGAGAGGAAGAAGATAGAAATACGTTTCCTCTGTTCCATGCAGGAATGCAAAGGCTCTAACTCAAAGAGAAAAACCACAGCTGTTACCAAGACTTAGTCCTACTGTTTCTCAGACTATCATACTTACAATAACTTGTGGTAAAGACAAAGTTTAAGGAACACATTATTCTTAGTAAAGCATCACAAGAATGGAAAAATAAGAATCCTATGCACTCAATTCTGATATGAGAACACCTAAGGTCTTAGTATACAGTGGGGGGTGGGGAGAGCTGAGAAAGGGAAGGAGGGAGGAGGTGGGGGGACAAGTGGTGTGGTTCACCTTTGGGGGGCAGGATACAAATATAAGAGGGTCTTTATCTAACAAAAGCAATCCATGTAACCTGATTCTGTGAACCCTCAATGAATCCCCAACAACAACAAAAAAATGATCCTCTTAGAAGTTATCCAAGTAACTACTAAAAATAAAATCACTGCTACTAAAATAGGGGAGTATGCAAAAGACACAAAGTGGTTTAAAATGACACATACATGGAACTAGATCAGAAGCTGTGAGCTGGATCTGATGCTCTATCCCATGGTAACTTCCTCATGGAGCATATTTGCTTCTGTCTCCTTTGTTCAATTTGTCTTCATGTCAGCAATATTTTTTTGAATGCCTTTTAAAAATTATTTTATAAACTAGGGGATTTCAAACCAATGCACTTACACTCCCAGGATATAAGGTACCCCTATAGGTACACGAAAGCTATCTCAGGGGCACCTGGACAAAATTCAGTTTCAAAACTCAATTTCTGGATCTTTAACTTCTTTCCTGATTTGATCCCCCTGAAAGCTTGCCTGCAGTCTCCCTGTAATGATTGCATCCCTTGTCCCTCTTCCTGGATCCTACTATATGTATTACCCCAGCGTGTAAAAAATTCCTAGGTACAAAGAGACCACTGTAAGTATTATCATTGAGGTAGTGGATGGCTCTAATCAAGTCACACATCCTTTTCCCAATTGGGCACATTCCTATTTTTCACTTTTAACAAAACTGAACTTTATTAATTTGTCAGATTGTAAATCACTAAAAATAATTGATGATAGATCATGCAACATGAATTTCGAAAAATAAGAAGGAATTTAAATAATTGTTACATTGATAAAACAATACTAAAAATTTCTTCACGTACTATGTACTTACATAAATAAAAATACAGTTTTCTAACACTTTCATCTATACAAATAGAAAATAGGAATAAAACTTATGCAAAACACTGTTTCATTATAGCAACGAGTAATATCCATTTACTGATTACATAAAATAATTGGGAAAAATGTACCATCACTTTATTAAGAAATTTTGTTCTTAATTTTTGAAAGTATCAACATCGATGAGATGTGTTTTGCTCCATTTGTAATGGTCATAGAAAATAAAGTTAATTTTAATGTCTATCCTTGTTTCTTTCAAATCTATAAAATGGAGTGATGAAATTCTAGAGACAAAATAAAATACGTGTTTTTTAAAAAGGAATGGTATTCTATTTCCAATTTTTAAAGAAAAATTGTCATTTTTTTAAATGTAAAATGGGGTTATTTAGGTTCATTGGATGCATTTTTAAAAAGAGTATGTTTTATTTTAAATCATCAATATTTAATTTTAAAATTTATGATGAAAGAATTGTCAATGTCTATTTAAATAAGTGTGAGGGAGTGCATCGATTTCCAAAATTCTTTTAGGGAGTGTGTGAGCAACACACTTAGGGGAGGAGATAGATGAGGCATAAAAAAGCAAAAGCTGATGAACACGGAACATATCCCTGGGTAGCCGAATACCCCTCAGGTAAGAGCTGGTGCACGTGCTCACATGTGCTGCCAGGACAGCGTTTCATTGCAGGCTCTCTTTTCAATGTTCTTGGGTTTCTTAAGATTGGTCCTTTCCAATTTCATGGAAGTAAGCAACAGGCCAATCAGTTATAGTCAAAGAATACTATTGCCAAAGGGATTCACACATTTTCATAAGTTTCCACCCAAAGTTACATTTCCATTTTTCTTAAAATAATGACAAGTAGCTCGCTTTTATTAAATATCTACTGTTTTCTAGGCCATTGATTCTCCTGAAAAGTTGTCATAAATGTAAATTCTTATACCCCAAAACTATTAAACTGTGGGCATGGGGCCCAGGAAGCCATCATTTGAATGTATACCAAAAAATAATAATATTTTCAAAACATCTGGCACGGTTCCTTGAACATAGTAGGCATTTAATAAAACCTAGCTGCTAGTACTTTAATCAATAGTTTACCTCCTTGGAAGACGTTTTCTACTTGATTCTAGCTCCTTGGAAGAAATAGTTATATATGTTCATTTATTTGTAAAATACAATGGCTTAACCTTTTTAAAATCAAACTCATTGCCTTCCACCCAAAACAGATTTCTTCTCCCAACTTCCCCATTTTTAGCAATGGCAAAAATATACCTATAAGCCTCTGAAGGTCTCAGCCAGAAACTGCCTTGTTGAAAGCCCACCCTGGTCAATCTCAGGTACCCGTAAATTTGGATGTATTTCTTCTACCAGCAGCTTTGGGATCTGAAATTCTCCCCATGAAAGTCACTTTATTGAGTTGAGAAATTGCATCTCCAAGTATTATGTTAAAATTCACATCTCTTTCCCAGAGAAGATATTTATTAATGCAAAAGTACTTCAGGTATTCAGAATGAGGAGGATATACTTAGCAGAGCCCTCAGGGTCTTGGGTTAATGCTGCTGCTGAGCTTGATGACAGTGATGAAGACAGTGAGCTGCACGTCACTCACAAAGGAGCCTTGCTCTCACAGACAAGCTCCCTCCACACAGGCAAGATTTCTGAAAAGGGGGTGTCAGAATGTGACCAAGTTCACAGACCCAGGGAGAGACAGGGCTTTATTCCCACGTCTCAGAACACCAATGGCAGAGAGGCCACACCCCATTTTGCCTTTGCCCTAGAGAACTGTAGGTGAAGACATATTCTGTCACCCGCTTCCCAATCATCACTGGCATCACGTTCAAACGTTATAATCTAGCAGGTTCTAGAACTTCTGACAGGGATTCTGTCTCTCAGCCTGTTCTCATATTTCTTACTCATTTTGTCTTAGTAAAATATTATTTTCATGAGTTTTCAGTGTTGCAGTGTTTTTATTTTTTCATTGTCTTAGTGCAAAGATTGTTCAAACTCGGTGATGCCAAGAATAACTTAAGCAACTTATTTTAAATGAAAATTCCCGGGCCCTGTTTCCTTGGTAGCTTAGTTGATTTGGGACAGGGGTCCATGAATCTGAATCTTGATCCTGAATTTTACCTCCACTGTACTGAGAAAAAGTGCCAGTTTATACATTAAATCCAAACTCAGTTTGCCATTTGAGGTTCTCCAAAATTTAGTTTACCTTATCTGCTCCACATTTATATAATAAAGAGCAAATGTTGACAGATCTTTGGCTTAATATGAACTGAGAAAATAAGCTTTTATGTATGTATTTCAGAACATGCTCTGTTGAGCACAGATGGCTAACCTAAATCAAAATATCCAGAAGCATATGTATCTCAAAAGTATTTTTTTCCCCTTTGGAGGAACAGCAAACAAGAAACTAGAATGAGGAAAGATGACATTACCAAAGTATGGCCCCTGAAACACGAGCAACTTCTCCATATAGAAGACCACGATTTTGCTATGAGACCTGGGTTTGGAGGTGAGTATTATCTCTGCAAAATTCGTGTCAAAACCCATTGTACCATCAAAGTTGAGGTGAAGTTACGAAGCAATTGAGACCAAAACATAAGGAAAAAAACATGAGTTAAAAAAATAACTTCGGCTTGGCGCCTGTGGCTCAATCGGCTAAGGCGCCAGCCATGTACACCTAAAGTGGCGGGTTCAAATCCCCAGCCCGGCCCGCCAAACAACAATGATGGCTGCAACCAAAAAATGGCCGGGCGTTGTGGCAGGCGCCTGTGGTCCCAGCTACTTGGGAGGTGGAGGCAGGAGACTCGCTTGAGCCCAGGAGTTGGAGGTTGCGGTGAGCTGTGATGCTATGGCACTCTACCCAGGGGGATAGCT
>CAUYQV010142433.1:0-25653 GCA_963574575.1 Galagoides demidoff
GGCGCCTGTGGTCCCAGCTACTTGGGAGGCAGAGGCAGGAGACTCGCTTGAGCCCAGGAGTTGGAGGTTGCTATGAGCTGTGATGCCATGGCACTCTACCTAGGGGGATAGCTTGAGGCTCCGTCTCAAAAAAAAAAAAAATGAACAAAGATGAGGGCAGCACCTGTGGCTCAAAGGAGTAGGGCATCAGCCCCATATACCAGAGGTGGCAGGTTCAAACCTGGCCCTGGCCAAAAACTGCAAAAAAAAAAAAAAAAAGAAAAAATGAGCAAAGATGAAAAACAGACATCGCTCTAAAGAAAACATACAGATAGCCAACAGGCACTCTCAACGTCACTGGTTGTCAGAGAAATGGAAATCAAAATCATAAGAAAATATCACCTTATAGTTATTAGAATGACTATTATAAAAAGGGGGGGCATTGGTGAGGATGCAGAGAGAATGAAAAAACCCTTCACAAGCTTGGTGGGGTTGTGCATTGGTCCAGCCCCATGGAGAACAGCATGAAGATTCCTCAAAAAGTTTAAATTAGCCACTGGCTCAGTGAGTAGGGCACCAACCCCATATACCAGAGGTGGCGGGTTCAAACCTAACCCCAGCCAAAAACTGCAAAAAAAAAAAAAAAAAGCTTAAATTAGAATTATCATATGATCCAGGAATCCCACTTCTGAATATATAACCAAAGAAAACAAAGTCAACTCTGAAAGAGCTATCTGCAGTCCCATGTTTATTATCACATTATCCACAATGGTCAGGACATGGAAACAACCCAAACATCCACCCCATGTGGTAGAAATCCACAATGGAGTATTATTCAGCCGTTAAAAAGGAAATCCTGCCATTTGCGACAACATGGATGAAACTTGAGGGCATTGTGCTAAGTGAAATAGGTCAGAGAAAGATCAATACCACACAGTCTCACTTGTATGTGGAATCTGAAACTGTCCCACTCAGAGGAGCAGAGAGTAGAATGGTGGCTGCCAGAAGCTGGGGGTGGGGGGTGGGGCAGGGGAGGGGAGATATTGCTCAGTGGGCACATAATTTTGTTTATTTATGTATTTAATTTTGAGACAGCATCTCAGCTCACTCTGTTGCCCAGGGTGGCATCATCGCAGTTCACAGCAACCTCAAACTCCAGAGCTCAAGCGATCCTCCTCCCTCAGCCTCCTGTGTAGCTAGGACTAGAGATAGGCCCCCTCATGCCCAGCTAATTTTTAAATTTTTTGTAGAGATGAGATCTTAGAGAAAAATAAGATCCTGTCACTCTTCCCCGTGCACTTTGATGTTCTCTTCCTTCTGAAGGACGCTGGGAAACGCACCCTGGGAGGCGTCAGGCACGGAAGTGTCAGGCTTTCCCTCTCCCTGCCAAGGCACTGTTCCCGTCCTGGTCCTCTGTTACAGCTCATCTGGGCATGCCCTCCAAGTGTTTCCTATGTGCACATTTTTTTTCTTCCAAGAATGTATTAAGTTCCCTGAGCACAGAAAGGAACCTCTTCATCTTATCCTTTAGTAGCAAGCTGAGCTCACAAAGTGGCTTAATAAGCACTTGCCGACTTGAATCATCTTAAATTGCCTAGCTGAGGCCAAGAGATCAGAAAACACACATGAAGTGTCACTCAGAGCAAGGGCAGGGGCTGCCTCCCCCCACCAGCAGCAGCCGGTAGGTTCTCCAGCAGGAACGGGAGGGGGGGCCCTCCACGTGCGACCCCAGCCCGCTGTCACTCAGGTCTGGCAGGTCACCCAGTGGCTCAAGCTCAGACTGAGCAGCAGAGATTAAGGAAAATCAGTGCTTTTCCCTGGCTCACTGACTAGGACAGCGGGTGAGGGAGGCGGGGGAGATTTCAGCAGGTTGCGGTCACCCAGGGCTCCCTGGTTGCCAGAGATGGTTTTTCTCTCGCTTTCTCAGACCCAGGCATCGTGAGAAATTCTGGTGTCTTGGGGGGGGTGTGTGACAACGCACTTACTATGGGGGTGGGCAGGTAGCGCCTTTTGTGGCTCATAAACTGGTGACCCGGTTGTCAGGCTGGTGTGAGATGTGCCTCCCTCCACCCTCCTTACAACTTGGATACCTTACCCTTCTGATGGAGGGTTAAAAAGAGAGAAACACACAAAACAGACAGCTTCTGACTTCCTTCCCTTGGAGGGAGGGCAGGAGAGCAGCGAGGCAAACCAGGAAATCGCGGGGAAACAGACCTCGGCCAGCTCTCAGGCCAGGGGAGTGAGGACAGAGCCCTCCCCGGTCACACCAGGACGAGCACGGCCACAGACCCGGGTGCGTCCCACACCCCGCCCCGAGCAGGGGCACAGAGCAGGACACCCGGCCGGCCCGGCTCACCTGAAGCAGGACGGCGAGACGGGCGGGTCTCCTCCCCGCACCCATCGCCCGCATCTGTCTCTTGGCGAGGCGGCCTGGGGGACCCACACCCGTAGGCGCTCGGTGGGCGCTCTGGGACACTGGGGCCAGCGGCAGCCGGGAGTCTGCCCAGGAGGAATGGGTCACTTGTCAGGAGAGTAGGAGCCCTGTGCGATTTCGGCCGGACTCTCAGGTCGCTGGTGGAGGCGGGTTGTGGCGGGGGATGAGTGCGGCTGGTGATGCCACCGCGGAGGCGATGCTGTAGCGCACAGCTGCCCACCTGTCAGGCCGGGTGGCTGCAAGCGAGCCCACAGGTCGACGGGACTGGCCAGAGGAAACCTGGTCTTTTAAAAAGTGGACAGAAGGGCAGAACTGAAGTGCCAGATCAGCCTGGCCTGGCGCCCCTTCTGGTCTGCACCCCAGAATCAGGCCGATCGATCGCACGGGTCCAAAGGAGAACCAGGAGGTCGCGAGTGCCCCGGCGGTTCAGGCGAGGCCGAGGGAGAGACCCGGAGTCCCGTCTCTCAGTGAGAATATGGCACGACACCGGTTTTCGTGGGGACGCGGTGGCAGCCCCTCTGCAGGGTCTACCGATCTCAGAGCCACTGGATTGGGGCCAGGATTCCAACAGAAAACTCCAAGTCAAGGCCTGCCCGACGCCCCTGGGCGCGGGAGGCTCGCGAGAGGGGCCGCCTGGTGCCCGCCGACCCCAGGAAGGAGCTGCAAGGCGGCCGGTGGCGCATTCTGGCCAGATGTTTAAGACAGATGAGAAGCCAGTAGTTAAAACCCGCATTATATGGTTCTGTCGGGTATAAAACTTCACGTGCTGACCCATATATTCTAACTGGAAACGGACTCTAGTCACTTAAAATATTGCAACGTCGATAGGACTAATTAATTGGGAATAAGAAACGAAAGAATACAATTAAACGAGAAGAGAATCATTTTCTAATTTAATAGAGGAACATTTATAAAGATCACAAGCTAAAAGGCATCGAGTGATTCTATCGACATTCTATTAAATCAGCCCCGCCGTCGGGAGGAGGACCCCGGGGAGCGCAGCTGCTCCCGGCAGGGCGCGGCCCTTCCCGAGAATTCCCTCCTCCGCCCGTGCTCACGCCCTGCTAGTCCCACTGCCCCAGCCCGAGAATCCTGCCTATCGGCCAGAGTCCCGGGTTCGCAGATATATTACAACAAAATTACTAATTGGAAAATGAAATTGTCAATAAAGCATCCCCCCCCCCGCATATACAATATCCTTAAATATTAAGATATTTTATTAGGCCCATTTCCTAACAATAATTTATTGCAATAAAACAGACACCACAGGTCTCCTTAAATTGTCTTTTCATAATGAATAAATTTAAGAGGGCTAATTAATATATAAACTAGCCCAATTTGTCAAGTTGATTTGTATTTTAGTTAATTGTGAAAGTAATTACCACATGGTCAAATTAACAGCTTTCTGGAAATGACCAAGCCTGAGATTTTATTTCCTTCCTGGGTGAAGAAAATTCATTTTTCCAAGCTCTTGATGTGATGAATAAAAGTCATAAATCTGGGTGATTGGTGCAGGCAGAGTCTAAATGGCTTCATATTTCATTTTAGGTTTAATAGAAATATTCATGCTCTGTTTTAATGAAATTAAATTGAAGGGGGCTGGGGCTGGGATATGGTGGTGGCCAGGGGCTTAAAGGAGCAGCGCACACTTCTCTCCCCCAACCGCCAGCCAGGGCACCAGGGTCACTCCTCCAAAGCTCCCCACTCCCCTGCTGCAGCTGCTCACCTGGCGCCCCAAACCCAGCCCCCTGCCGCAGGCCCCAGGAGGCACTGAGCAGACAGGCCCTGCCCTGGTATGGGAAGGATCCTGCCAAGTCACACCTGTCTGTAATCAGTGATCAGGCCGGGCTGCCCTAGGAGGCCCCAGTGTCCTGCCCTCTTGACCTTCCTTGCCTTGGGGAGGCACAGGAGGGATGTTCCCCTAGTGTCAGATGCAGGGTTAGGCCCCGTCCTCATACCCTTTCTGCTCCCCACTGCCCTGTGACATCTAGCTGGGCCCAAACTCTGAAGGCAATAGCCCCAGGCAGAAAAGGCTCCCTTTGGCCCTAACCGAAGAAGGAAGCCTCCAGACTCAGTAACTTCCCCACAGTCATCCGTGTCATAGTAGGAGTAAGGTGGGCCCCAGGCTGTCAAGCACTCCTGGCAGCCCTGGGCAGGCCTAGGTCTGGGGCGTCCCTGGCCCCTTAATAGAGCTGATCTGTGACTTGTTGATTTCCCCTGAGCAAATAAGGCTTTGATGCAGTTCCAGCAAGAGCGGTTAGCTGATGAATTGACAAAAACTAATCAGCTTTATTGGGAAACAGGTTAAGGGCACGGGCGTGTCAATAACTCTCAGCCTGACCCCCTCGTCCATTAGCCCAGGCAGTCTGATTAGAGTAAGAAGACCCTCTCGCAGTTTGCTCTGAAATTGCTTTCATAAACTCACCATTATTAGCAGTCGATGTGAGCAGCTAATTTAGAGAAGACATCCCAGGCACGTCACATCTATCATCCGGGTTTATGCATCATTATCTCATTTACAGAATGTCGCAGTGTAATATGTTTTTGGCAATAGGCCTGGCCCCGCGCCTGGGCTGCCGCGCTCCCTGGCAGCACAGCCAGGACCTCCTCGAGTCCGGCCGCTGGGCCTGGAACTCCGCGTGGACGTCGCCGGCCAGCGCACGAGCTTCCGGGCGGGAAGGGAGAGGCGGGAGCCGCCCTGCACAGTCGCGTGCACAGGCCCGAGCGCGCCGGCGTCTGCTGAGCCCCGCTGCCAGCCCAGGGCCCACACGGCCCCCAGCCCCGGGCAAGCCCCGGGCGCGGGCCCAACCTAACGCTTTCCTCCAGCCTCAGAGCCGGCTCATTAGTTGGGGTTCTGCGCTAGAACGCCCATCTCCCGAACCGGGAGGCGGCGTAGGTGGGCCAGAGCGGCCGCAGAGCCTGGGGAGTGGCGGCCTCGCCCTCAAGCCGTGGCCCGCAAGGCCGCGGAGGCCTGGGTGCCCCTGGACTCCCCAACCCCCGGGAAGGTCCCTCCCGCTCTGGGCCAGCTCCCTTGACCTTTCCTCCCCTGGGCGGGCCGCTCCCCTCCCTGGCGGCCGCTGTCCGGAGCCCAGATGCTCCCGAAAGCCCCCAATGAGCCACCTGTTCCTCCGGGTAATTATTTTAATGTGAAGGACCCAGAGTCAAGGGTTCGCGTCTCCTGCAGCGACAGACGGCGGCGGGGTGAGGAGCGCTCAGCAGCCTTTCAATGGAATTTCCCAGATGGTCTAGGGGAGGCCGGGGCGGGTCACCAGGGGCCCTTTAACGAGTTCATTAGCCAAATTATCTTGCCCGCAGCACAGGGCCCGGGAGACCGCGGGGAGGCTGGGGCGGGGGTTGGGTCTTTTCCCCTCCCCGCTGTGGCCCTGTGCGGGAGAGGAGAGGAAAGAGCAGGGGTGCAGCTCGGCTGGACACAGACCCTCCCTGCTGCAATGTATTCCCCAGTAGGGGCCAAGCCCGCCAAAGGCCAAGTGCGGGGGGGTGGGGATGGGTTATTATTACTGAATCCTAGTAATTGTAATATAGCAACTAACACTCGGACCTGACCCACCACAGAACCTGCATAGCCAGGTGCGACCTCGTGTCCTGGGCAGAGGGCTCTGAGCTCTCACAGACGTGTTTTGAGTACTGGGTGAGACTCAGGAGAAGGCACAATGACCTGCCCTGAGCCATGGGGCGTCCTGGCAGGGGCTGGGGCCCACCGGACTTGGGAGCTGGTCAGAATCCATTTTAAATCTGCTCCCCCCGCCACACACATACTTACCATGAGTGTGAAACTGGCCTCTCCACCCTGGGGTTCCTCTTGGGTAAAATACTCCCAGTTCAGGTGGTGAGGCAGGCATGGGGTCTTGACACCCCCTCACCCAGCCCCAGTTTAGAAAATATGGGGGGAGAGTTAGGGAGGGAGAGAAGAGCGGCCTGAGGGCGGGTGGACTAGTGGGATGGGTGGGGTGGGGGGACAACCAGCCAGGTCCTACTGGCAAACAGACACCCTGCCTGCTGGGCCCCAAGCCTAGGATCTTAGGAACTGACAGGGCTCAAGACTGTGTACCTGTCGGAAGAGGCGAACTTGACCTCAGACACCATTTGCCCTTCCTGGGGAATCCCTCTGGACACCCCCAGCTCTAGAAGTGGCCTGGGAAGAGGCCCCTACTGCTCCGCACTCACATTCTCCCCCTCCCTCCCTCACTCCCCTGGCAGCAGCCAGCTTCTGCCACCTCAGCAACTACTAAATAGACCAATTAGCTGAGACTTCCTGCCATTATCTAACATGGAGCTGGACATTAGCGCACCACTATTCAGCCATAATTTCGAGTCAGAATGCACTAAAAATTCACGCAGTGAAGCATTAAAGTATCTCCAAGCAGTATTTATTTTTGTGGATTCTGCTTCTTCCCTGTGTGTTTTATCCCTGTCTCCAGCAGCCTGTGGGTCAGCAGTTACACTGCAGGCTGGGGTGGACACCAGCCCTTTGTGTGTTTGCATGCATTGTTCCTGGATCAGAGTTGCAGGTGTCAAGCAAACAACCCTCTCCTACCTCTAGGGTAGGTGGGTGGACAGGTGGGTTAGAAACATGTGTCTAGGCACCTCCAGCAGATGTTACCTGAAGACCCACATGCAGCCTTTAGAAAGCAAGTCTTTGATTTCTAATATTTTACGCTAGCAGGACACTGGGCACCGGTGAAGCTGTGTGCACTGTTCTCAGTCTCCCAGGGTGGCTGTCCTCTTGCAAGACTCATCAATTGCTGCAGCTCAGATGCTAGTGTTCAGTCGGAGAAGTATAATTTAGGTGGCAACATTCCCAAAAATCCCACCTGATTTATTCACCTTGTTCCTCACAGTGGTATACAAAGGCCCCTGTGTAAAACTACAAAATTAAAATTTTGTAGCAAGAATACAGGTTTCTCAGGGAAGGAAGTCCTTCTAATGAGGGTTGTTGCTGCCCAAATTGATTACAGAGGCTTAAATGAGCTTCCCTTCTCCCTCCCAGGGTTTCTTGTCTTTATGACCCAGGAGCTTTCATGCTATAGAAGAGGGTGGGAAGGCATTCAGCTCCCAGTGTCAGGAGGAACCCTGGGGGCCAGCCGCTGAGCCTTGGGGGCCAGACTCTCCCCTCATTTCAGTGTCCAGGAAAGCTGGGGGCTGGAGGAAATTTCCAAAAACAGAAGGCCCATGGATTGCCGGATTTTTACAAATTTATATTGTTCAGCATCTTTCTACATTATTACTAAGACCCCAGTTTGGGCTGTGCCTGATGGAGAGGGACCCTCACTGGCATGGCCTGGGGTAGGCTCTTGTTCCCAGCTCAGGCAGGTGTGCCAGCCAGCAGGAAGGTAAAGTTAGGGAGATGGTGCCCTCTAAAAAGGCAATACAAAATCCAGGTGTGCAGGAGGGGCTGATAAGAGGGGCTGAGGGGAAGGCACTGCAGACATGGGCTCACTTCCACCATGGGTTTGGGGGTCTTTAGGGCTGCCACCTCTCGAGCCCCACCTTTCCAGACTCCTCTAAAGGCCAGGCTCCTGGGTTGGGGAGGAGGTCATCATCATCTGATCAAAGCACAGCTCTCACAATTTGCCACCTTTGGCCCTCAAGGCTCTGCAGGGGCTGGGCGGGTGGAGGGACCCAAGAAGACCACTCAGTTCACCTTCCAGTGACCCCAGGCTTTCTCCCCATCTCCCTAGCTGGCACACTGCTCCCCTGGTGATTCTGACAACCTGGGAAGGAGGCTGAAGCATCGCCAACTGCCAACTGGGTTCTAGTGCTGGCCCTCTGGCCCCCCACTCCATGGCCTAAGCAAGCTACTTCCTGAAGGAGAAGGTGCCACTGTC
This sequence comes from Galagoides demidoff, assembly GCA_963574575.1. NCBI lineage: Eukaryota > Metazoa > Chordata > Mammalia > Primates > Galagidae > Galagoides > Galagoides demidoff. Next base: position 8,260 of record CAUYQV010142433.1, read on the forward strand.
CACTGTCACCATGTACTTAGCTCCTGACCTCTGACCACACAGCACTCTTGGGCCTCAGTTTCCCAAAGGAAGGGTACCTTGAAAGGTTTCCTTGCTGGGGGGTGCATGGTTTCGGCAGGGCTCTGACTGATCTGAACAGCTCCTCTGAAGTGTGTTAGAGTTTCAGTTCTGGAAACCTCAAGTTCTGGGAAAAGTGGGAGGTATGAACAGAAGGATGTGCCAGGGAAAATTCTGCACTGGGCTTCAGGCACCGACACCCCCACAAGTTTGCCTGCGTGTTAATTCCATTGTACCTGTCCTATTTCACATGGAAGAAAGCAACATATAAATGATAAATAAGTGAACAACAGCCGTCTTTCATTTTCTGAACATGTGAATATTTAGGGTTTATTCCTAATGTGCTGGGTGCACCAGGCCCTCCCTGCTTTTCTTGGGGGAATTAAGAGTCCTCCCTGCTCTCTCTTGCTGGATTCCCCCCTGCACTGGGAGTGAGGAGTTACCTGGAGACCTAGATTGGGAGGACCTCTAGGATCAGACCTTTGATCTCTCCTTGTGGCCTTTCCCAAGACCCAAGCCTGGCTCCTGTCTGCCCCCAAGCCAGCTGGGCTGGGTCAACACAGATACTAGGACAGGAAGAGACACAGCAAGCTCTGTTCACACGTCATAAACCACACAAAGGCCCCCAACTTCCCTGAGAGCCCCTTTCTTTCCCCGCCTCTTACCACACAACTTTACAGAGAACCTCCGATTTATATGAACCTATTCTTAAATATAAATAGAATATTTATATTATCTTCTTTTAAATAGCACCCAGAGCACATTTTGTCAAACTCCTACTTTCTCTACAGGGTAGAAACAAATCCACCAAGATAAGGAGCTTCAGATGTTGGAAGCTGCTGCAGGTGGAGGACAGCCCTGCTCAGCCCACAGGTGGCACCCAGTGGACCTGCAGCACACCTGTCTGTTCTCAGGGAGAGTAGAAGCTTGGGGGTGGTGTGACTGGAGTTTGAGAGCATTGTTACCTTAGAACAAAAAGGGGTGCAGTCCTGTAGGAGTTAAAGAAAAACACAACGATTTTGTTGAGGAAAGTGGAGTAATTTTACCGAGTCTAGACCATACACCCCAATGCCAACTAAATACCCCTGGAAGTGCTTGTTTTAGGTCAGAGAGAGCAGCAGCAGGTTCTTGGAGATCCATCTTGGGATATTTCTTTGGCAGCCACTGCCTTCCCTCAGCTTCCTCACTCATCGCTCTGGGACCAAGCACCCAGAGCTACTGGGGGTGATGAAATGCAGGAAAAGGCAAGTCAGCCATAGCCAACCCTGGGAGGAGGAAGCCTGGGCAGCAGGGTCTCAGCAGGGCTTCCTGCCCGGGAACAGGTGGCTGAGAATCTCAGGTCTCCTCTTGAAATCCTCCTTCTCCCAAGGGAACAGACCGGATGAGGCCCTGGGGTTAGGCACATCAGGGTGGGGTCTGTGTGGCCCTGCATTCAGGCCTGGTCTCAGTCCAAACTCTGGGCTTTTCTGTCTTTGGGGACACCAAGGTCATCCTCCTTGAATCTGTACTCTAGAAAATGGCAATAAAAATCCTCAGACTGTCACAGTGAAGATTAAGAAAGGTAATTCTGGAAAGCTTGTAGCACATAGTAGGTGTTCAAGACATATGAGCCTTTCCTTCTCCCAGTCAGAGGCAGAGATGCAGTTTTTAATCACCCCAGAGAGATATCACACAAAGGGGATGGAAGTCCCTGTAAAGGCTGTGATTTCTATTTACTAGTTATCAGCTTTTTCAAAGCGGTATGACATTTATTCCAAGTCGCTATTACTTCGCCACTGCTACCCTCCCAAGCTTCCAACAGACACTGTGTGTCCCAGAGCCATTCTGTGTCGTAATGAAAAAGAACCAGAGTCCCTGTAAGCAGCCTTCGCCTGGGAACAAGCCATTGGGGAGAAACCACACCGTCCCTGTATTCGGCTTTGAGATTATCCCTCTTGTGGCAACTGTGCTGCTAAAATTAAAGTTTACCTGGCACTGATTTTCCCTCTGGCCCTCTACTCTGCCCACAGCCCCTTCCTGTCCTTTACTCACCTCTCACCTGCATAGGAAGCCCTGGCTCCATCGCCAAACTTCCCTCCTCAGCCTGCTCGCCTGCTCGGGCGGTAATTGCGCTAATGGAGCTGTGGACAAAGCCTGCTGTTAGGGTCCGCTTGACTTTTTGGCCTGTGTGTTGATTCTTTCGGCTTCAAAAAAGTCCTTGGAAGTGCTTTTACTGTAAATATTTGAGGTGCGTGCATGGGGGCGGGGGAGCAGCGGGGCTGGACGCTGGGTCCCGGGAACCCCGGACACCCACGGCAGCAGCAGGGACGCCTTTCCCTCCATGCCGACTGGCCATCCCGGCAGTGAGGAGGAGCCTTGTCGCCCAGGACGCGCTCAGCGGTACCTTGGTATGGTCTCCAAGCCGACTGTGTGTCCTGCAGGTCGAGGGCACGCAGACCTGCCCGCACGCGCAATTACACCTCCTTCCCCGCCAATGCAGGGAAGCCTGACCCTCAAAATCTGGCTAGCAGCTGTTCTCAACCTGTGGGTCGCGACCCCTCTGTAACAACGAAAATACATCCTGAATATCAGATATTTACATTACGATTCATAACAGTAGCAAGATTACAGTTATGAAGTAGCAACGAAAGTAATTTTATGGTTAGGAGTCACCACAACACGCATTAGGAGGCATTAGGAAGGTTGAGAACCACTGGCGGGGACACAAACCGCCCCCGCTGCACCCTGGAGTCTCAGGAGAAGAGGGCTGGGAAGCAGTGATTTGCAGAGCGGTCAGGCCTGGGAGCGGCGTGGGGACTTGAAAGCGTGAAACGAACCGGCTCCCGGAGGCAGAAGTAGACAAACTCAAGTGCTGAGGAGCGGACGGGAGGGGACGCTGGTGCAGGCCGTAGGAAACGCAAGCCTGGAGCCGGACAAGGTGTCTCAGGAGTGGGACTCGGGCAGCCGTCGGGCTTTCCAGCGAACCAGGGGTTCCCAGAGCCCGCGGGGGGGCGAGGCGGGTACCCTAAGTTGAGGCTCGGAGTCTTTCAAGCCCAGAAGCTGTCCCCACCAGGCCACACCAGCTCAACACAGCGAGCTGTTTAGGACCTCGCAGCGCAGGGGCGGGACAGCCAGAGGCCCGCACGGTGACAGGTGCGCCCTTCCGCCAATGGTGGAGCCGCCGCCCCTCCCCGAGCCCCCGCCGCGCGCGCCAATGGGAGGGCGCGCTGCGCTTCAAGTGTGCGGAGGGGCGCGGGTCCCCACCACGGCGCCAGCGGCCTCGGCGCGGTCGCTGAGGGCTTGAGCGCAGAGCCGGGCTCCTCGGCCCAGACGCGCGGAAGCGCACGCGTGGGAGTTTGTGCGCGTGTGAGCGCGGCCCGGGACGGGCCGCACGGAGGAGACGCCCGGACCATGCTCACCCTGGACTGAGTTTCCGGCGGCGACTTTGATTATTGGCAAATAATCACAATACAATACCAAGCCCCCGGGGCTTGCCACAGCCAGGCACAGACTCTAGAAACCGGCACACGGCCGCGTCACCCACCACCGGGCCCTGATCGCCAGTCCCAAACGAACCGATGGAAAAATCAAAAAATTTTCGCATCGACGCCCTGCTGGCGGTGGATCCCCCGCGAGGCGCCTCTGCGCAGAGCTCGCCGCTGGCCTTGGTCACGTCGCTTGCGGCCGCTGCATCTGGCCCGGGCGGTGGCGGCGGCGGGGGTGCCAGCGGCAGCTGCAGCCCGGCGTCTTCTGAGCCGCCGGCGCCCACCGACCGCCTGCGTGCCGATAGTCCGTCGCCGCCGCGCCTCCTGGCCGCACACTGCGCGCTGCTGCCCAAGCCGGGCTTCCTGGGCGCGGGAGGTGGTGGCGGCGGCACTGGCGGCGGGCATGGGGGACCCCCCCACGCGCACCCGGGCGCTGCGGCCGCCGCCGCTGCCGCTGCCGCTGCCGCCGCTGCCGGGGGCCTGGCGCTGGGGCTACACCCCGGGGGCGCCCAGGGCGGCGCGGGCCTCCCGGCGCAGGCGGCGCTCTATGGCCACCCGGTCTATGGCTACTCGGCGGCGGCGGCAGCGGCTGCGCTGGCCGGCCAGCACCCGGCGCTCTCCTACTCCTACCCGCAGGTGCAGGGCGCGCACCCGGCTCACCCCGCCGACCCCATCAAGCTGGGCGCCGGCACCTTTCAGCTGGACCAGTGGCTGCGCGCGTCCACCGCGGGCATGATCCTGCCCAAGATGCCCGACTTTAACTGTGAGTACCCGCGCGGTCCCGGGGCGGGTGCGGGAGGGCCGGCTGCGATTCTCTCACGCGTCCCCCTCACCTCCCTTCCCTCTCTGCTCTGGTCTCATCGCTTAGCGAGCTATGGTAGCGCTGCGAAGCCGCCTCGGCTCTGCTTGGGTGGCCCGCGGTGTGAGATTAGCTGCGAATTATTAAAATGGCCACGCGCGGGCCTTGCTTCTCTTTCTCTCTTAGCGGGAAAGGGCAGCTGGAGGTGTGAGACTGAACACTCTAATGATTAACCTGCAGGCTGGAGAAGGAAGTGGTGGGGGAAGGCGAGCCCGAGAACGCCCTGAATTAGTCCGGCCTGGGAATGGGGGCTCATAGAAACCCGGGGCTTAATCGCCAGAAAAGGAACTTGGCCCCGACCCCCATGACCTCTGGCGAGACCTCATCCCTCCCGCAAAAGAAAGAGCGTCAGGAGCCGAGAACTAGACAAACAGGCTCGGGGACCTAGGGCTGCACAAGCCAGGGCCCCGGCCCCCGAGTGAGCCTTGCTGGGGCACAGCCTTCCCCCAAGGGGTGCTGATGCGCTGCCTGGCTTGAACCAAAGGATTCGGCGACTAAGCAGCAGGTGCGGGTCCCCTGAATTCACCGCTTCCAACATGGTTGGAGTGAGAGTGGCCCAGTTACCCCCTCAGCAGGCAGGTGGGACACCTCCCCTGGAGGCCTGGGCCCATTCCGATTTTCCTGGTACACAGGCTCAAGTGGCTGGCACTCTGGCTGGCTCTCCTCGCTCCCCCACGGGGGTCACCTACCTTTGCGTCAGACCAGAGCAGAAGATGCCTCAGCTTCACTTTCAGCATCTGAACACCCAAACAAAGAGACCCCATTGTTTCTGGGTGGATTTGTTTAGACTGGGGAGATGCAGCAGGCAGGGAAGGGAAAAAGTGAAAAGGAAAACAGAAACCAGCACTCTGGAATTCAGACTCTTCTGCTAGGAGATGTGGTTGTGACCAAATAGAGAAAAGCTATGACCCCAGAGGCTGGAGAAGTCACACGGGGGTGAGAAAATCCGGGGTGCTCACTGTTTGCCCACAGCCACCAGGGCTTTTCCGAGCTCCACTCCAAGAAGGCATGTCCACACATCCCTTCCACTGGAGAGGCAGCCCCTGCAGACTCCCAGCAAGAAGGAGACTCTCCCTCATCTCTGTTTGGGGCTGTACCTCAGACAGTTCTGGGTCTGCTAACTCCCTGTCAGCCACTGAAACCCAGGGTGCCCTTCCAGCCATGGCTGCTGAGCCCAGAAACCCCTTTTGATAGAAAGCCGCTGCTTTTGCCAGTGTGACCTGCATTACCCAGAACCTGGGGTGCTTAACCACCACCACCCCTCCCCCAGCAAGCTCAGAAGCTGATGGTCTCCACACAAACCTTCTAGGGCTCTGGGCAGTCACCAGCACTTCTGGGGCCGTCACAGAGCCCAAGGTCACTCAGAAAGTAGATTAAAAAGGAATACCTTTGCCAACACACCAGGCCAGTCTGACTCCTAATCTTGACCCAGAGGTGGCCAAATTAAAAACACAGCAGCTTTAAATTGGGAAAAGGAATCTGAACACCACAATCGAGAGGTGAGGACAGTGAAGTGTGTCCCAAGGAGCTCTCCTTCCTGGTCACTGGAAAAGATGTTTGGTTTCCTTTAATTGGTTGTCTCTGCCCACGGGATGGCATTTCCCAAATGGTCCCTTCAGAGCCAGTGTTTTAATTAAAGTTCTAATGTATTGTCAAGTTGGGAATTCAGGACCTTGTTTAACTAAAGCAGGGGGCGTGGGCCTTCCTATAAAGCAAATTGCCCGTCCCGGGGGAGCCTGAGCTCATCCAGGCCCAGGCTGGCCTCTTTTCTTCCCTTTGCTCCCTTTCTTTTATTGTCTAACACTTGTCAGGCTCCGGGGAAATCAAGGGAAGTCTCGTTTTGAGGTCATAAAATTCTCTGTGATGTAACCGTGCGAAATTATGTAAATAAAGTCGGACAGGCCTCCTTGAACACACAGAAAGCCAGATCCGCCTCTGCCTTTAATTTGCGTAATGAGAGTGGGCCTGAAAAGGCTTCCAGTCTCCCCAGGCTTTGCCCTCTGCACCCTGGGGCAGGGTAGGGGGTGGAAGGGGACTTGTCAAGAAAAAAAATTTTAACTGTGGGAAAGCCTATGAAGAATAGTTGACTTTAGGGTCGGGTTTGGCTTTTTTCTGTCCCCCGTTCCTTCCTCCCCTCCCTCCTTTCTCTTCCTTCCTCCTTCTGTTTCTTTTTCTCCTCCTCCTCTACTTCTGTTCCAAGGAGGTGGTGGTGGGACTCCTGACCAGCAGGGCAAATCCTTGCTCACACCAGTCAGGATTTGAGCCTAAATCCAGGAAAGTGCAGTGAAGCCGGGAGGGCATGTGGTTCCTCTGGGCACTGCTCCTCCTGCCTTCGGTCCACCCTCTTCCTACCAATGCTGGTCCAGGTGGAGGCGGCCTCAGACTTTGTCTTAGACAAAAAGATTTGATCTCATTAAGGCCAAACTGCTCAGTTCCACTCTGGACCCCGAGTCCCCTGTTCAGGTTGAGCGAAATGCCCAGCTCTGAGGGCCAGGCGCCTGCAGTAGTGGGGCTATGGGGGGAAGTGGTGTGGAATGAACGGGAGGGAGCGGGCTGGGGCCCTCACTGCCCTCCCCACCCGCAGCCCAGGCGCAGTCTAACCTCCTGGGGAAGTGCCGCCGGCCGCGCACCGCCTTCACCAGCCAGCAGCTGCTGGAGCTGGAGCACCAGTTCAAGCTCAACAAGTACCTGTCGCGGCCCAAGCGCTTCGAGGTGGCCACCTCGCTTATGCTCACCGAGACCCAGGTGCGCACCTCCCGCCACCACCAGTGCTTTTTGAGCCCCTAGGACACTGTTACCCCTGCACCCTTGAGCCACAGGTTGTCGTGGGCATCTGGATCTGCGCCAGGGCGGTCCAGGTAGCCGGCACCCCAGTTCCCTGATTCAATAGATTAGGATGAGGCCCGAGAATCTGCATGTAAGGCTCCTTCCCTTAACCCTAACCGTAACCTTGGCCATATTCGAGAAATTTCGCTCCATAAAGAGATGAGGGAACACTTTAAAGTTTACAGAGATGAACCCAGCGGCCTTGTACGGCCTAGATGGAGGCCGCGGGTAGAATGACGACGGCCCGGGGCGCTGGGGACAGTCCCAGAGCTTCCTTAGAGCCCCCAGCCAGCTCTGGGTAGCTGATGAGTAGGGGAGGGAGGGCGAACATCGTCCTCCAGGCTGCAGGCCTCACTGGGCGCTCCCGGGAGCAGGGGTCCAGGGTGCACGCAGCGGGGCACCAGGAGGCGGGGACGCTGGGGACAGGAATGGCCGGGTTCTCATCCCCCCTCGTGCCTGCAGGTGAAGATCTGGTTCCAGAACCGGCGGATGAAATGGAAACGCAGCAAAAAAGCTAAAGAGCAGGCGGCGCAGGAAGCGGAGAAGCAGAAAGGCGGGGGCGGGGGCGCAGGGAAAGGCGGCGGCGCGGAGGAGCAGGGCGCAGACGGGCTGCTGGGGCCGCCCGCGGCCGGGGACAAGGCCCCCGGACGCCGCCTGCGGGACTTGAGGGACAGTGACCCCGAGGAGGACGAGGAGGACGACGACGAAGACCATTTTCCCTACAGCAACGGCGCCGGGGCCCGCGCCGCTTCCTCCGATTGCTCCTCTGAGGACGACTCTCCGCCCCCGCGGCCTGGAGGGCCCGGACGCCAGCCCCCGCCTCAGTAGGAGTCCGGCTGCCCGGCAGGTGCCTAGACTCCGCCCCGGGCCCCGGAGCTCTGCCCGGCCACTTCCCCGGGGACAGCTCGCCGGCCAGTGCGGGGGCCTTCGGTCCCGGGCCTCCCCTTCGGGCCACAACGCCTCTTCTGCTCTTCAGAAACAGCGAGAGGGAGACCCAGCGGGCTCAAACTTGAACTCTAGTTCTTTTAAAATTAATTTTGGTTGCGGGGGGAGGTGCTTGTGAGAAAAACCGACAGCTCCCGGGGGAAGCCTCCGCCCCTCTCTCCCCGCGTCGCAGAAAGCGGAAACCGACAGTGTTAAGTGACCTCTGAAACTTGAAACCTTCTCTGGAAACACCATTCAGCTGAGTATTGAAAACAGAAAAGATTTTGTGCTTATATATCTTGGGTGGGGGGGGGGGAACGGATGTCATGAGCGTTCAAACTGCTGGGAATCTCAAAACTGTACTGTATTTTTATATATTGTATTTATATATAAAAAAGAAACGTCTACTTATGCATGCTAAATTATTTAGCTTCTCGCATCGCCCACGATGGAACATAAAATAAATTGGTTTTTTACTGGAAGAGAGTGAAAATCTTTGGGGGTAGAAAGTGGGCTTTGCTGTTTGGTTGTTGAAGTGATGGGGAGGGTGTCCATCCAGCGGTTGACACCTGAGAGTGAAAATCGGGCCGTGACTGTCAGGACCACCTCCAGGCCGGCTCTGCGGAGTCGCAGGTGTGGCCAGGTGCCAGCGCGTGCCTGGCCCGGCTCACACCTGCCCAGGACATGTGACTCTCGGAGGAGCAACGGTGGACTCGGCCGGTTAATTTCCCCGTGTCCTTGCGGAATCTTCCTGCGTCGTCGGCGCTCCAAAAATAGAAATACACCCCCTGAACATTTCAGAAAATAAGCCTCTGACGATAGACTTGAGCAGCATTTGGAGCCCGCGAGACCGTGGCAGGTTCACGCACATTTCTCGGAAGGCGCTGAGCTGGAGGTGCGTTCCGCCTGCTCCCCCGACCCCCGCGCCTTCCCCGGCGGCGGAACCTTGGCTGCTCTGGCCTGGGTCGGTTCTTTGGACTTGTGCTAAAGCGGTCCACGGCGCCAGCAGCCAGCAGCAGGGGCGCCCACCCACGATTGCCACGGCCCTGGGTTAATAAACCTCGGCGGCGTGCGCCATCAATCACGCGGCGCCGGGCGCGCCGGCCGGCCATGTGCTGCCCACATGCGGACCCCACCCGCGTTCGCGCTCCGCCAGGGCCAGGCGCTCTCCCAGCTCCCCTTCGGGTCGCGGAGCTGGTGACCTCCCGGGAAACTGACGATCAGCTTCTCTCCAGCTTGTGCCTCCGGTTTCCCTGCGACTGTCCCCTTCTCCCCACCACCCGGGCTAGGGTGAGCAGCCTCCTTCCCCAGCTGACAAAAGAGTTCAGAGGGGCCAGGCGTTTCATTTGGGTGATTACTGCGGGCGATCGAGGCCACTCCTCTGCCTCAGGGCCGGGGCGAGATTAATATCCTTTGCGGCAGCTCATTATCACCCCCGGCTCCTTCCATAAAATGCAGCCTCAGCCAAGGTCGGGGGCGCGGCTGCTGGGAGCCACACAGAAGCGGCAACCGGCGCGGGCAGCAGGGCGGGCCTGGCCGCCTGGAGTCCAAAGGTGGTCTGCGGAGCCCGAGCTGGGTCTGCAACTGGTGGAGCAGAGAAAAAGCCTCGAGGAAAGTGGGTGGGCAAGTCAGAGGGGAGGCGAAGAGAGGGAAGGTAGGTGCCCCTGAAGTTTAAAAAAATGTGCAGCCTGTACAAGCCTCTTCTTAATCTCTAACACATTGGAGAAGGTCAGCCTGAATCAACATCTCCACTGGGTCGTTCCACATCTGGGGGTTATTTCCCCCTTTGAGCTCCGCCAGCTCAGCCTCGGGGGCCCCCTCCCCAAGCATGGGCAGCCGGGAGGGGGAGGGCCTGGGCCTGGAAAGGGGGTGCAACATCTGGCCTGGGCGCTCAGGGCGTCCTGGGTCTCAGCCGAAGCTCTGCCCCTGCACCCTAAGGGGTGGACTCCCCCTTCGGGACCAGGCAGAGGAGCGGTAAAGGAAGACCTGGCCACCGTCAGGACCGACCCAGCAGGGCAAGGCCTGGTTCTGCGCGGAGAAGGCTGGACGTGCTGGCCAGTCCCTGCATCTTCAGCCAGCCGCTCACACGCGCTGGAATTTATCTCACTAATAAATTTGATGATCAATTCGTTCTTGTCACACCAGCTCTTCCCCAAATCAATTATAGCAAATTTAAATATAATCACTGGCTCATCCTCACCCACTCCGGGCACGGTGAACAATTCATTCCGCCTAATAAATGGTTGTGAGGCTCGCCCTGCCCGCCTTGTGGAGCATGTGCCCCACCCTGGGGCTTCCACTCAGGGTCACTGACTGGGCTCAGCTTGGGGCAGGGGTCATCCTCAGGGCCCTGCCCTCAAACTACACCTGAGCCTCAACCTCAGGGGTCTAAAGTCTTTGCAGGCCCCAAAACCTGGTAGTCAGGACCCAGAGCTGGGTTTACATAATCTGACCCCTGAGGGAAGTTGAAGCAGTTTTCAGCCTAGCCCCAGGCTTCCCTCAGGAGAAACTCCTGCTTTACGGTCACTTGGATCTGTGTCCCAAAGTAAGGGGGGGGTAGAAGGGCAGGTCATTATGACCCAGAGGCTGGGTCTCCATCTATGGTCTCCTCCCCAAACTGACTCTGTTCCTGGAACCCCAGCTCGGCCCCTTTGCCTTGGTGAGGGCTGGATCTGTTCGCTCATTGGTCACATTATTGAGAAAGACACACCTTGCCCTGTGTGAGTTCCTGTGGGTGTGCAGAAGCATGCGGGTAAAGCCCTTTTCAGGACAGGAGGACCTGTGCCCACCTGCAGACCACAGCCCAGGGGCCCTAAGCAGCCCGCTGGACATCTGGCCAAAAGGTGAGCCAGAGAGAGACACTGGATAATAGGTTAATACCAGAGTCAGGAAAGTACAGAAACAACTGGAAAACAGAGGAAGTGGACCTGCGCCCTCCACCACCAGCTTCCCTCTTCACAGTCCCCAGATGGAGGTCAGCTTGGAAGACTTAACTTCCCCCTAATACAGCCAACAAAAGTAAAAACAGACAATGGGGCCACATCAAACTGAAAACTGCAGTGTGCCACCAGGACACTGTCTGCGGAGAGAGAGGCCACCAGGGATGAGGGAAGAAGATATTTGCAAACCATATATCTGGTCACAGGTGAATATCCAGAATATATAAAGAACTCCTTCAACCCAAGAACAACAAAACTACAATAATCCACTTTTAAAATGGGCAAATGACTTGAACAGACATTTCTCCAAATATATACATATACATATGCTGCAGAGATGCTGGACATCACTAATGGTGGGGAAATGCAGATCCACTCACCAAGAGCACTCACACCTGCTGGGGGGGGGCAAGCATACAGCAGGGAGAAGTTGGTGTGGAGAATCTGGGGCACTTGTGCACGTGCAGCCCTGTGGAGAACAATCCAGAAGTTTCTTAAAATTAAAAACAATTACCACATGATCCAGCAGTCTCAGCTCTGGGTATATATCCAAAAGAAACAGAGACACGGTCTTGAGGCCGTGTTTGCACCCCCCATGTTCATCGCAGTGGCCAGGCAGCTTGGGGCAGGGGTCGCTCACAGATGAAACAACATGGTGCGGACATCCAGCTGGGTAGCACGCAGGGTGAAAAAGAAGCAAGTCCTGTCTTAGGCTACCGGGTGGATGGCCCGTAAGGACGTCATGCAACCTGAAACGAGCCGGTCAAGGAAAGACAGACCGCGGACGACTCCACTAAGGAGGGCGCCACTTCACATGAGTCAAACTCCAGGGAACAGAAGTGGTCATGGGGGGTGCTGGGTGGCCGGGGAGTTGGTATTTCTTTGAGATGCAGATTCAGTTTGAGGAGATGAGAACGTTCTGGAGATCGATTTCGTAACAATGTGCACATAATCCCTCCTCCTCCCCGACCCCCCAGCGCCTCCTAGTTGACCAGCTCTCTGAGCCTGCGGCCTCGCCCGTCCCCCCGGAAGGGGACAGTTCTGAGTCCCGGCTGGGAGTGGCCCGGGACTCGCGTGGAGGAGACCCGCCGGGCCTCGGGTGTACGGTGCGGGGCGTGAGCGGCGCGGGGGGGTCCCCACAGCCCCCCCCGCCGGTATCAAAATCCTGCGGTGCACTGCGCCTCCCTCAATAAAACTAACCCCTCAGGAGGTGTGACCTCCACCGAGAATGCCGCAGTGTTCAGACTACAAGGCCAAGTATGGTTTTCAGATTTGGTTTTTATGGTCGGATTAGAGTTTATTTTCCATAATAGGGCACCTAATAAAATTCATAAAGCCGGCCGGGCCTCCAGCTGGTGGCCCCGTGTAACACTTTCAGTTCGTAAATCACTTTACGACCTGCCAGGTGCGAACCAAACTGCACGCGGACAGGAAAAGCGGCGTCCACGGGCGCGTCCGCGCTGCCCTCCCCCCCGCGGAGCCCGGTCCGCCCCTGGTGGGCGCCCGGCACGAGCGCGGCGCACCTGCCCGAGCCCCGGCCCGCCCCCCGGCCCCGAGCCGACCCTGCATTCCGCGGCCTCGCACCTGGCCGCCCCCGCCCCAGAGTACACACCGCGGCGGACAATGCGCGCCCCTCGGGCTATTGTCCGCGCGGCGCTCAGGGCAGGACAAAGGTGCCCCCCAGCCGGCCGCGGCCGGAGCGGGGGCGCGGTTTACCCAGCTGGGGGGAGGAACAAAGGCCCGCGGCCTTATCTCGGCGGGGGTGGAGGGGCGGCCAGGCCCCCGGTGGGAACCGGGGCGAAGCGCGGGGCGCGGGGTCAGGCCGGGGGCGCGCGGCGGCGGGGGTTGGGGGGAGGTCGCCCGGACTAGGGCCTGGGGGGCCCCTCCCACCGGCGCGGTCCGAGGCGGGGGGGTGACCCTGGGGGCTTCCGGCTGCCAGTGCCTACCGCCCGACCCCGGCGTTTAAAGAGGCGCAGGAAACGCACTCTGGGAGGCCTTGGGTGCCCGGGAGGAGAACACTAAGGGCGGGGCGGTGGGAGTGGGAGAGTGAGGGTCGCCCCACGCCTGGAGCCCGCGCCCATGTGCACAGTTAACCCGTTTTTATTATCATGCCTGCGGTTTGTTGTTTAATCTTACATTTCATCATCCTACCTAATATCCTTTCTCTCAAGCTTCTATTTCTTCTTCTATGGTGAAATCGAAAAAAGCAGAAAAGAAAAAGGAGAAGAAAGAGTGAGGATCGGTTCTGGGCAGCCGAGCTGAGAGCGGAGAAGGCCAGCCCGTCATTTCCCCTGAACCATCAGACCCGCTCCTAGTGGCTGGAGGCGGCTCGCGCGGCCGCAGCCCCAGAGGCTTAGCTGCCTGGTGCAAACTGCGTCTCTGCTCGTGGCCTTCTAAGCCCCCAGTCTGGTGCTCCAGGGCTTGACATCACAGACAGCGCTGTCAGAGGACGTGTGCGGTGTGTTTTGGAATAGATTAATCTGTAAAGAAATGCAAATCGTGTTTTTTCTTTAGTTACCTTTCACTACAGAAGTCAGTTTGTCCTCGTGATTAATTCACCCCAGGACCCAGATCCACTAGGTCCTTGCTCGGTTGCCGGCGAACCTTATTTTATTGCACTTTGGTTGACTGCGCTTTGGAGGTAACTTAGTTTTTAAGAGTTAAAGGCTTGCGGCAACGCTGCATCGCGCAAGTCTGCGGCGCTATTTTTCTAACAGCACGCGCTCACTTTGGGTGTCTCTGTCACGTTGTGGTAATTTTCAAAATATTTCACACTTATTCATTGCTATTGATGTTACTATTGCAATCGTTCCGGGTTGCCGTGAACCCTGCTCCATAAGGCCGCAAACCTAACTGGTAAATATTTTGTGCGCTCCAACTGCACCGCTGGCTGTTCCTCTGTCTCTCCCTCCAGGTCTCACTATTCCCTGGAACACAACCGTATTGAAATTAGGGCAATTAATAACCCTATCATGGCCTCTCAGTGTTCAAGAGAAAAGAAGACTTAGGGGTCTCTTTCTTTCGTTCTTTCTTTTTTTGAGACAGCTGTCACCCTGGGTAGGGTACTGTAGCATCACAGCTCACAGCAACCCCCAACTCCCAGGCTCAATTGAGTCTCCTGCCTCCACCTCCCAAGTAGTTGGGACTACAGGCTCCTGCCACAACACCTGACTATTTTTTGGTTGCAGCCATCATTGTTGTTTGGCGACCTGGGTTGGATTTGAACCACCAGCTCAGGTTTATGTGGCTGGAGCCTTAGCCGCTTGAGCCACAGGCGCCAACCCAAGAGTCTCTCAGTTTCAATCAAAAGCTAGAAATGATGAAGCTTAGTGAGGAAGGCTCATCTAGAGGAAAGAAAGGACAGGGGGCCGTGGCTCAGGCCTGCAGTCCCAGCACTTGGGAAGCCAGGACAGGAAGATCACAGGGCCCTGGAGTTTGATGCTTCAGTGAGCGGTGATCCCACCACTGCACTGGGCAACAGAGTGAGACCCTGTCTCTACATGAATTAATTCATTAATCCAAGAGAGGCTGAAAGCTCCGCGGCTTTGACTCTTTCACCAGTTAGCCATATTGTGACCACAAAGGACAAGTTCATGAAGGAAATTAAAGGTGCTACTGCAGTGAGCACATGAGTGATAAGGAAGCAGAACAGCCTTATTGCTGACAGTGGAGAAAATTTTAGTGATCTGGATAGAAGATGGAATCAGCCATAGTATTTCCCTAGCCAAAGCCTAATCCAGAGCAAGGCCCTGACATTTTTTTTTTTTTTTGAAGAGACAGAGTCTTGGGCTGGGTGTGGTGGCTCACACCTATAATCCCAGCACTTGGGTGGCTGAGACAGGTGGATTGCCTGAGCTCACAGGTCTGAGACCAGCCTGAGCAAGAGCGAGACCCTGTCTCAAAAACAGTAGCCGGGCATTGTGGTGGGTGCCTATAGTCCCAGCTACTCGGGAGGCTGAGGCAAAAGACTCCCTTAAAGCCAAGTGTTTGAGGTTGCTGTGATTTGTGATGCCACATGGTGACGTAGACTCTGTCTCAAAAAAACCCAAGAGATAGGGTCTTGTCCTGTCACCCAGATTGGCATGCAATGGTGTGATTGCACGTCACTGCAACCTTGAGCTCCTGGCTTCAAGTGATCTTCCCATCTCAGCTGTAGGCATGAGCCATCCACCTCTCTTCAATTCTATAAAACCTGGGAGAAGAGAGGAAGCTACAAAAGAAAACTATGAGGTTAGCAGAGGTTGGTTCGTGAAGTTTAAGGAAAGAAGTCAAAGTGCAGGGTGAGGCAGCCAGTGCTGATGGAGAAGTGCGGTGAGGGATCCAGAAGATCTGGCCGAGATCGCTGATGGAGGTGGCTGCACTGAACAAGGGAATTTCATGAGGATGAAACAGCCTTCTGTGGGAAGAACATGCCACCCGGGACTCTCATAGCTACAGCGGAGAAGTGAGTGCCCGGCTTCAGAGTGCAGGCTGACTCTTGTGAGGGGCTAATGCAGCTGGTGACCCTAAGTTGAAGCCAGTGCTCACATACCATTCCGAAAATCCTAAGGCCCTTAAGAATTATGCTCAATCTATTCTGTCTATGCCCTAGAAATGAAACAACAAAGCTTAGGTGATAGCACATCTGTTTAGTTTTTTAATTTCAGTAAAATTAGGGGTTATGAGTGTTTTTTGTTACATGGATGAAGCACATCTGTTTATTCATGGTTTACTGAGTATTTTAAGCTCACTTTTGAAATCTACTACTCAAAAGTAAAAGAGTCCTTGGGCAGCACCTGTGGCTCAAGGAGTAGGTGCCGGCCCCATATGCTGTGGGTGGCAGGTTCAACCTGGCCCCGGCCAAAACTGCAAAAAAAAAAAAAAAAAAAGTAAAAGAGTCCTTTCAAAATATTACTGCTTATTGATAATACACCTGTTCACCCAAAAGCTTTGATGCAGGTGTAAAGGGTTCATGCTGTGTTCGTGCTTGCCGACACTCTGCAGCCCATGGCTCAAGGAGTCATCTAACACTGTAATCCCAGCACTCTGGGAGGCCAAGATGGGTGGATTGCCTGAACTCAGGAGGAGCTGAAGACCAGCCTGAGCAAGAGTGACACCTCTTCTTTAAAAAACAGCTGGGCATTGTAGTGGGTGCCTATAGTTCCAGCTACTTGGAAGGCTGAGGCAGGAAGATCCCTTGAGCCCAAGAGTTTGAGGTTGCTGTGAGCTATAATGCCATGGCACTCTGCCTAGAGCAACCAAGTCTCTATCTCAAAAAGAAGAAGGGGAAGGGGGCGAGGAGGAGGAGAGCAGAAGGAGGAGGGGGAGGAGGAGAAGGGCCATGGGGGAGGAGAGGAGGGGGAAGGAGGAGGAGGGAGAGAGAAAGAAATACACTTTGTTAAGATCAGAGCTACAGTGAAAAAAATATATTTTGTAAGCCGGTAGCCTGCATAGATAGGGATTCCTCTGGTGGATCTGAGCAAAGTAAATTGAAAACCTTCTGGAAAGAATTCACCGTTCCTGGGGCAGCGCCTATAGCTCAGAGGAGTAGGGTGCTGGCCCATATGCTGGAGGTGGTGGGTTCAAACCCAGCCACGGCCAAAAATAAAACTACAAAAAAATAAAAATTAAAAGAATTCACCGTTCCAGATGGTGCTGAGAACATTCGTGATTCATAGGACAAGGTCAAATATCAACTTTTTTTTTTTTTTTGGACATAGGGTCTTACTCTATTGCCTCGACTAGAGTGCAGCAGCATCACTGTAGCTCACTACAACCTCAAACACTTGAGCTCAGCTGAT
Source organism: Galagoides demidoff (assembly GCA_963574575.1). Taxonomy (NCBI): domain Eukaryota; kingdom Metazoa; phylum Chordata; class Mammalia; order Primates; family Galagidae; genus Galagoides; species Galagoides demidoff. The sequence continues at coordinate 25,109 of CAUYQV010142433.1, forward strand.
CCCCCTGGGACTATAGATGTGTGCCACTACATCTAGTTTTTTAAAAAAAATTGTCTCTGGGCAGCGCCTGTGGCTCAAAGGAGTAGGGTGCCAGCCCCATATGCCAGAGGTGGTGGGTTCAAACCCAGCCCTGGCCAAAAACTGCCCCAAAAAAATCTGTTTCAAATTCCTGGCCTCCAGTGATCCTCCTGCCTCAGCCTCCACAGTTGTTAGCCACCAGGTTGGCCAAAATATCGGCAGTAAGTTTGGAAGAAGTGGATTCCATCCCTCATGGCTGACTGTGAGGAGCTCCAGGCCTCAGTGGAGGGAGGAGCTACAGATGTGGTGGAAACTGCAGGAGAACCAGGAACAGAAGTGGAGCCTGAAGATGGCAGAACTGCGGCTGCCTCATGATCAAACTTGAAAGGATGAGGAGTTGCTTGTACAGATGAGCAAAGAAAGTGGTTTCTTGAGATGGGAACTACTCCTGGGAGAGGTGCTGTGAACATTGGGAATGACAATGAAGGATTCAGAATGTTCCGTAAACTCAGTTGATAAAGCAGCAG